>JANTNT010201830.1:0-24313 GCA_024752375.1 Entacmaea quadricolor
AACGACCGTCACTTGTGTCTCGAAACGACTAATACAACGTGTCTCGAAACGGACATGTCTCGAAACGACCGGGCACCGTAGTGCAGCAATATTGTGTCCTCTGATGTTGCTTTTCATGATAAAACATTGTTTCATGGTTGCTCTCAGCGTGGACGCAACAAATCTTTTAGAACAAGTGATTTTGCCACCATTTTTTCTTGTTTTGCCATGGTCTAATAAACTTGATTAGTCATTAATTAATAAAACACAAGAAATCTGACTTTACTACCATTTTCGAGCTATTGTGAATGGCAAACTTTTTACTTTGTTTCTTCAAGCATGGAACTTGTCAGTTTGTCTAGACAAGTGCACAGGTTTGTTGCATAATACATTAAGGTTTTGACCTTGAACTTGTCGAGTTTGACGGCTTGAACCTTACATGTTTTGAATTTGCAACAGGTTTAGAAAATGTTTAATCTCTGAAATAATATTTTAGGTTCCATGATGTACATTTTAAAATATCATGTGATCTTTAATAAAGGTGAAATAAAACGTGGATAAAACATTTCTAAACCTAATGTCACAAATTCAAAACATGTAAGGTTCAAGCCGTCAAACTTGACAAGTTCAAGGTTGAAACGTTAATGTATTACACAACAAACCCGTGCACTTGTCTAGACAAATTTCAGGCTTGAACAAATGCAATAAAAAGTTTGCCATTCACAGTAGCTCGAAAATGTAGTAGCAATTGTGGTCAAGGGCTTGATATTTTGACCAGTAATCCTTTGCATGCTTAGTTTTTGTGTAAAGGGCGATTTACACAGTACAACTTTTCCCTACAACTGTTGCATGCAATTGGCTGACACCATGCTAACAACTCCCTACAACCTCCTCAAGACTATTGTGTACGACAAGAAAAAAATGTTTAAGAATTTTAAAACAATGGCATGAGCAGATTACATGTAATAGTTGTAGGGAAAAGTTGTACCATGTAAATTGGCCTTAAAATAGGACTTGTGAAGGTCTGATGTTTTACCGAGCAATCCTTCACAAGATTAGTTTTTGCTCAGCTGGCAATATATTAACAACATTTTATTTTCACACAGTGTGGATCCAAATACCTGAGCTGTGAATGGTTTTTCAATAACATCATCAGTTGTTTCTGATGGCTTGCACACAGGTCAGGTAAAACAGATGCATCTCCTATGTTTTGTGCTCTGGTTTGGTTTTGAATAAATCCCTGCAGAATAGATGGAACTATACCATTAATATATTGTTACAACATATTGTAATACCTTCAATCAGACCTTCCCCAACTTTGTGTCAGTGATGGTGGTTCCATGTCAAGGTAGGACATGATTATGTTACATTGTTGTTGTTGTGGTTGCCATTGTCGTTATTAATGTAGGGGTGACAAATGCTAAGATCAAGACTCAGTAAGACACCAAGACCCTGGTTTTTAAATGAGCCTGAGACTTTTTCCAGATTTTTGATTCAAGCTCAAGATATTCTTCAGGTTTTATCCTAGCCGGAGACTTTTTGTACCCAAGGTTCTGCTTTTAAATGAAAAATGACAAAAAACTTATTTATCTGGCTTGTACACAAAAGAGTCTTTGAGATGGTAAATTTGGAAAATCTGATATTCAGAGAGAACGATTGTCGATTAAAAAAATGAGACTCCTATACTAAAAAGATCTGAGACTTCAAGATCTGGTTAAATTTAGCAAGACTCTAATTTCTTGGCATCATTTTCCACCCCTTATCATTGTGGTGGTTGTGGTGGTGGTGGTGGTGGTGGTTGTGGTGATTGTGGTGGTTGTGGTGATTGTGGTGGTTGTGGTGATTGTGGTAGTTGTGGTAGTTGTGGTTGTTGTAGTGGTTGTGGTTGTTGTTGTTGTTGTTCTTGTGGTGGTGGTGGTTATTGTTGTTGTTGGAGTGGTTATTGTAGTGGTTGTTGTTCTTGTTCTTGTGGTGGTGGTGGTGGTAGTGGTTGTTGTTGTCACTGTAGTTGTTGTAGTGGTTGTTGTAGTGGTTGTCGTAGTGGCTGTCGTAGTGGCTGTCGTAGTGGTTGTTCTTGTTCTTGTGGTGGTGGGTGGTGGTGGTTGTCGTTGTAGTCATTGTCGTAGTGGTTGTTGTGGTAGTTGTGGTTGTTGTAGGTGTTATTACCTGTGCCATGTCTGACTGGGACTGAACTAGTTCTTGTACTTTCTGAAGAAACTGCCGTAAATGCATTAATCTTTCATCTAAACCTTTGATTTCTTTCATATTAGCATTATCAAGTGCTTCTTGGACCTATTGAAATAAAAACATCAGTCAAAGTGATTGGTTACTACTGAATGTTCAGTTATGCACCCACAAGTTTCCATGACAGCGTTTGAAAATTTGATTAGGAACCACTGGCATTTTGAACTTCAAGAAGGCAAAAATTTCAAATTGGCATAAGAACACATTGTTTATCAAATTTCAGATCAAATAAGTTAAGTTTGAAGGTGAGTGTGGACTGGGAAGAAGGGGGTGCTAGTTTGTAGGTGAATGCAGACTTGGAGAATGGGTTTTAGTTTGCAGGTGAATGCGGACTTGGAAAGGGGGTGTTAGTTTGCAGGTGAATGTGGACTTGGAGAGGGGGTGTTAGTTTTTAGGTGACTGAGTGTGGCCTGGGAGGGAAGGGTGTTAGATTGTAGTGGAGTGTGGAGAAATGGAGAAATATCTTTTAAAAGAAGTCTTGTTAGCTATGATCTTAAATTGCTTATTTGTATTTTTATTGTTTATCAAAATTATCCTTATTCTTTGGCCCTTACCTGAAATACCTCCTCCATTACTTGTTCTAACACACTCTTATCAAATTGTTCAATGGCTGTTCGACATTGGACCACCATGTCTTGTAGGCTGTTTTTGTGATCTTGTGCACTAATCCAATCAAGAAGACTGATGCCGTCCTTTAACTCTGGCCTGTTTACTTGTTGACTGGATAACAAACAGGTTAACACAGGGATCTTGCTAAGAACTTCAAGAATTTTATCATATCTGTTTAGAAAAATAACCCAAATATTACTGTCTGTAAAATACATGATTTTAAGTGTTTTGTTAAATTTGGTTGTATTATGTACTTATTGACTGAGAGGGAGGGCTGCACAGGAATATATTTGGCTTGAGTTCAAAATGACTGAGAAATATTTTTCCTGTCCACCACAACCTAACTCAGTCAATAAGCATTTTATCATATGCCTTTTGTTTTGAAGATTTAGCGTGAAAAAAAATTTTTTGCTCTCTTTTTTAAAGGTATTTTAAAAAGAATTTTATCATTTTTTCTGCAGATCGGTATCGGTTTTTACCGACCTGATGTATGGACGGCATTACGTGATTATTGCATCACATAGGGTGCTACCTACAGCAGACAAAGATTTTTGACATATCGCCAACACCCTTTTGATTCCTTAATGCTTATGAAGTTGTTACCTGACACCATATCAGCTGTCCAATAAAGAAAGCACACAAAGGATTATTGTTGAAAATGAAATGGTCCTCACCCCAGGTTCAAATTTTCAAGCAGTTAATAAAATAAATGCCATAATCAGGCAAGAAAGTCCTGGTTTGAATAATATTAGACTTTTGTTGATTCTCATAGCAAAAGAGTTATAATGATCATAGTTGTTTATTAACCAATTTATAATCAAACAAGCTTTAATTTGATCTCTTGACCTCTTTTCTACTATCAATCCCGTGAGGAAACACCTACTATCATTTTACTTGAGCCATTTTAGCACAGAACTGATATGTAAGTTATATTTCTCATTATAATAAGCATTTGGAATTAGTTCATTGATAATTTATCCATAATTCAACAAGTTTAACGAGAATTTATGTAATTTATGAAATCGAAGCTGCATGAAGCTGTACATTGTTTGTACAACGATGACCAAGATATGTACAAATCCTATTGAATCATTGATCTAATTATATTATTACATTCTAGACATTATTAAGTATATTTTCTTAAATCGTGAATCCTTAATAGTCCCCTTCACAGTTCCATCCGCCATTTTGAATAGATCATTAAATCAACATGGAAATGAGGTGAAGGTTGAGTCACTACAGGGATTTATATATAAACACTGTTGGACATATGTTTAACACCTACATGATATAGCTTTTAATGTCTCAAAACATGGTGTAATTTCACAATGGTGCTCGACTGTCCTATTCAGAAGATATCCAGAGGTTTTTAGACTAATTTAATGTAGCAATACTGTGCTCTAACAGAGAAACATGTATATGTTTTCATCCTGCTTTCATACAACTGTAGGTAATATTATTTCATTATTTATTTAATTATATGATTCATATCTATGAATATATTATACTTTAAGGAGTTGAATAACATTTCCTACAGATTTAATATCACAAGAAAAACATGCATTGAAGGAACCGAAAGAACAGTAACTTATAGAATAAATAATTACTGGATTTACATTTGAGAAAACATATTTGCCTTTATATTTTCTTTCAAACCATATTTAAAGTTAAAATATAAACAATTGATCGTCATTAGCTACAGTTATAAAGTTAGAGTTATTGTTAAATTTGAGTAGTACAGTCTTGATTAGCAAAGGAAATATTTTCAATGTAATCTGATCAGATTAGCCTTCAATTCACCCATGTTTCTCTGTTAGATCGCTGTATTTCTATTAAATTATTCTCTAAAAACTTCTGGATATCTTCTGAATAGGATAGTCGAGCACCATTGTGAAATTACACCATGTTTTGAGACATTAAAAGCTATATTATGTGGTGTTAAACGTATGTCCACCAGTGTTTATATATAAATCCCTGTAGTGACTCAATGTTTGCCTCATTTCCATGTCGATTTAATGATACATTCAAAATGGTGGATGGAACTGTGAAGGGGACTATTAACATGATATAGTCCTTTAAAGCTCTTTAATAAGTTTAGTCTCCAACCATGTGCTTGCCATATTACATTACATATGGATATCGCAACATGTGATTATTGATGATTGTTTTCAGTTTACTAAATATTGTAATCAAGAGTTGATCATTGACTGGAATAAAGACAATTCAAAGTGGTGTTCTGTGTCTTCTTAGGACCCTTGATTTTGAGTAAAATGGTCCTTATCGAAAGTAGTCCTTACAAAATTACAAGAGTAAATCAAATGTCAAAACTAAAATATTTTGCTTTGCTGAACATCAAAATGTGTTGTGATTGGTCAGATCATGTTTGCTAGACAGCTGGTATGTGCAGCTTTTGATGTCATGATAGGTCCTTCTCAGGGACCTTAAATTAATAGGAAGGGCCATTTTTCTGCCAATAGCAATTATTGAATTTTATTAAAATACTTCAACAGCCAGTTTATAGAAGGAGTAGGGAGGGGAGGAAAAGGGGGAGGTTGTTCAAGGGGGTACTCCAGCAGGATTTGGGTGGGGGTGTTCCACAGCGATCATCCTAAAACGGTTACCCTGTTTATGACAGAAAAATTCAAATTCTCAAACCTATTTATGACAAAAGGTATGATTGTATATCCCTGTTTATGACAAACCCTATACTCTCATCCTGTAGTGCCAATCACTAATATTGTACATCTTAAACAAGACACCATAAGAGATCTAATAAAAGCTCAAGTATTGTTTTCGTGGCAAAACAAGCAATAGATGAAACTATGGCTGTGACTGTGACTAAGGTTATTTGGAAAATAGGTACCCTGAAAATGACAAAAATTAGGGAAAAGGATACTCTGTTCATGACAAGAAACTCCAAAAACCATACCCTGTTCAGCAGATCAGCCCTGTATAGTCCATATATGGGAGTCCCCCCAGGTTTTGTTTGAATCATCAGACCATCCCTAGCAGTGGGCAAGTACCTAGATATATGTAGAGAGGATCTTGTCTACACCCTGCCTCATGCCTGCTTTGAAGGGTCAGTTTTCTGTTTAAAGTGTCAAAAAATCTCAGAAATCTTGGTTTTCTGGCAAAGGTAGTGGACTTTATACTGTAAAACAATAGACAGAGATAATAGTAAATGCGGTATTCTTACCCATTCAAGAGCTCCAGATACCTTGATCTTGATTCTAAAAACTCTTTATAACTTTGCTGCACTGCAGTGGTTCTCTCACTGAATTCTCTGGTCAACAATAAATAGTTTCATAAATAATCTTTGATTGAAAATGAAATGATTATTGAATACCGGTAATTCATTAATGATTCAAAGGAAAGGTGGCATAACAGTGACAGCTCTTGCCTTTTACCAAGCAACCCAGGTTGTACAGGAGTAGAGTCGTTTGTTGGCTCTATCCTTTGCTTTGAGGGTTTTCCTTGGGTTCTCCAGTTTTCCTCCCTCCACAAAAATTCAACTCCTAAATTCTAATTTGATCTAGGAGATATTCTCGATAGGGCTAACCTCTATTGTTACTTTTTCAAAATATATACTTGCTTTTCATTGGCCAAGGGCCCTCAGTCAATTCTTCATGACCAGATGTCATTGTCCTACAATTTTTTGTGGCTGCACTTTGACGTCACACATCTTCCTACAACTTTTTGGCTGAACTCTGACATAACGGTGCATTTGCTTTCATTTGGCACTTATTATTATAAATAATTAATGAGCATTTTGACCTATCAGATCGAGCAAATAGGTCATGTGGATGAACCTTTAAACCTGATAAAACACTCCTAATTAGTATTCTTTATATAAAGAATACTAATGAGGATAGCTTTATCAGATATAAAGCCATCCAAGTTTATATGATACTTGTACAAAGTACCATAAAGGAAGGTCTCACTACCAATCACTGACTTCTCATTGAAAGTTTCATAGCAACAATCCTATCTTGATGCATCCGTACTGTTTTACAGGTGTGGGACATTTTTTGTTCCTGATGTGCATGTCAGTGACAAACTTTTCAACCAACTGTAGTTTTGCTATAATTTAACTCTTTTCACCAAATTATTATAAAATTATTGAACTTTTACAGGTATTGTGTTTGAAGCAGTTCAATAAACTTGCAGATCTTGTTTTATTGGGTCTAAAACCACTCATCTTCACCTAGTGGTTTTAAACCTGATAAAACACTCCTGCTCATTTATTAAACAGTACTTAAAGTAGTTTAAAGGTGTTGTGCTTGTTTCATTAAGTGCAAACACAAACACAACACCTTTAAAATATTTTACAGTTTAATCTTATTTAATTAATGTTACAAATATATTTTGAAAAATAATAAAACAATTATTAGATTTGGCTATTGTACGACATGACAGCAACCTTGGTCTGCATTATTCTTCATGTTATACTCAGCCTCATCCAATAATTGCTTAGTATCTCACTTCAGTCTATATTGTGATAAAATTTATACACATGAAGTAGAGTGTCTCTTACTTAGTAATATTGTCCAGATTAGCTACAACAGCTGCCCAACCTTGCTGTTGAAATGACTGCTCACTGATTAAGCACTCACAATTCCTAGAAATCTCAACAGCATAATTATTGAATTCAGAAGCTAATTGAGCCCTGGATACTAGCGTTTCATAAGTGGGTGGAAGCTTGAAGGATATTTCAACCTGTTCTTTAAGATTAGCCTCTGATCCAAAAGTAAGACTTGGTAGAGGAGGAACAGATGACTCTATCGTGCTTTTACAAAATAGATAGATAGGGCTTGTATCCTGTAAAAGAACAATATATTTGTATTATTTTCAAGAGTTCCACAAGATAGCATGGCCATTACACTAATTTTCTTCCTATCAAAACCTGACATCCTTTGAACCGTGAGAAAAATTCACCCACATCAAGCTTCACTTCTCACGGCTTGAGTTGTGAATAAAGTGATCACACAATTAAAAAATTTTTTGTGCCACTGAAAACAATCCTGTTGACAGGATAAAATTTCTTCCTAAATTTCTACTAAAACAACAGATGCAAAATCTATTCCCCTATTTATAACAGAATAAATAATATTGCTTCTTAAATCATCGCTTTTCAGTCTTTTACTCAACATATTTGAACTATTCGGGGCAGTTGTTTTCAGCGGCAGCAAAAAAATGTTTAATCATGTGATCATTTTATTCACGACTCAAGCCGTGGAAAGTGATGCATGACAGGTTTTTTTTCCACAGTTCAAAGGATGTCTGATTTTGATAGTAATTACATGACTAAATCATTTCCAGACATCTAATTGTTATCTGGTACTGTATTTAGACTTATACCAATAAACTTACTATGATCAGGTAAGAATTTACCATAGTTTGATTAACTGATGCTAAAATACTTCCAATACTCAAGTTCTTTTTTGCATAATTCAAAGATTATTGGGTGAATTCGAATAACAAAAGGAACTAAAAAGGATTCTGGTACTAGAGGTATCACAATATCATAACGGAATACTCTATAATAGCAGGTGGCATGATACTGTTCCCAGCAGTTCAAAATTTGTGCCACTTTTTTGTCTCTTGACAAAGAGACTGACCCATTGATGCAGGCTTGAAGCAGGGCATAGAAAGATTATCTCAACAAATGTCATAAAGAGCAGAGTGCCTTGCCTGCCCATATAGTGTTAGGTAACAACTTGAAAATTTCAAGTAATCAAAAACTTTGTTGAAAGTGTCAACAAAACTTGATCTACTGGCAATGGTAGCATATGCTGTAAGAAATTTTAGATGAGCATCTCTCTTGATCAGGTAAATGTAAATAAAATATTATTAGTCCCCCCTGAGGGGCTTTTCAGAACTAATTTACAATTGTCAGTGGAGGTCTAATTTATGGGCTGCATAGTCTAGCACAATTTTAGGCCTCTTTCATCCGTGAAACAAACCACACAATCACGGTGGGCATAAATGACCTCAAAAACGATCACATTATATGTACCATATTTCAATAAACAAGCGTAGTTTCAAAAATATTTAACCATATGACCTGAAACTTTCACATTATACTTATCAGGCATAGTGTACATTTTGCATGAAATGGTAACACAAATTGACGTTTGTGTGACGTCATTAGAAAATGTTGCATTTATGGTCAAAATTTGTTTTACATTCAAATTTAAAATAATGTATGCAGTTTGATAGAGGATTTCATTTTATTCATTTTGCTACATATTTCAAATCTCTACAACAATTAGAACCAGAGTTATTGATGATTATTGTTTTTGATGATGTCATATTCAATGACATCATTGATTTTATAAAAACAGGGTTAATCAGCATAAAAAGTGCAAATTACAGCTTTTTAAAACTGGATATTGTTATTTAAGTATTCTATTATCAAATTTTTGAATTTTCATCAAACAATATTATAATCAGGAATATTTTCAAATATTGATGATGTCATAATGATGTAGGCACAATTTTTCATGATATTTTTATTCCACTTATACTTGAAAAATCAAAATTCCAAAAACATGTGGACTTATATGTACTAGCAACTGGTAAAGTACGAAAGAAATCCGGTTTGAAATGAAAAAGTAGTTTGAAGAAGTATGTTTTTGTCAATGGTTTTACATATAAAAAATTTCCTGCCAAAGTTTCACAGGAAAATACTGAGATAAAAAAATTCATAACTCCAATTTTCCTAATCCAATTCAAAAATGGTTTTCAATGTTTTTATTCTTATCATAAAGGAATTCAAAAACATCAAATTTAAAAAATTCATAAAATTTCAACATGATCATTTTTGGCACCATTTATGCCCACCATGAATCCATCACTTTACAGACCAACCTTTATCTCTCCAATAAATAATGAATAGTCATCAAGATACTTACTGTTCCAGCGTTACTATAGTTACAAACTCTGTCATTAGGATCCAGTGCTTCACCACCTATAACTAGCAGGACTTGCTTATCAACTGGGATCCCTGTGGTTGTAGCTACCACAGACATGAGTGTCTGTACACTGTTGAAATAAAAATAATAACTCCAAATACAGTGTGTTGTTAAGTAGATATTACCTGATTGAAAAACATTTAGCAGGGTCACAGTCATGACACCAGTTCATCCAATCATATAAAGCAAAATATTATAACAGATTTGTATAAATGCTGTATAGATTTTCTTATTATTATTACAATATCAACATGTCAGATCATGGGACACTCATGGGACACAGCTTCTTTTGAAAGATAATCACAAGACAAGGGCACCTATTCTCATTATCTTGTTGCTTTACATGGCAGAACATCATGACATGGCATAAGACTACATAGTACTGACATGTCGACACTGTCTGATGTTACAATCCTTTGCAAAATCCAATCACGACATGGTCATGGTACAGCATATTTATACTGTAATTTTTTTCAGTTTTTTTCAATTTTTAGATCATCAACACCTTGGCAACTTAAGGTAAGCCTACAAACCCACCCCTGCATAAGCAATGGGGAGGCTAATCTAAAATTTTATAATGAAGTTATAAATAATGAAGTTATAGGATAGTGTTTCATGGCCTTACAATGACCTAGGTCCCCATCCTCTTTAGAGGTTGATTTAAAATTATTAACAAACATGTCATTAAACTTGAACATGCATTACCAGAGAGACTTTAGACATTTTTTCATGCTAAAGGTTGTTAACATTGATCTAAAGATGTGAAGCTGAAACAATTCTCTCCCTAATTCTCTCCCTAATTCTCTCTCTTGCTATGAGGGGTTTTCTCCGGGTTCTCCAGATTTCCTCTCTCTGTAATAATTATTATTTCTCAAATCCAATTACATTGGACTTTGTCCCCCTAACTAGCAATTCTGCTAAATACATAGACGTGTTAATAAAATGGTTTAGTTTTATAAATAAGATCACACAAAAACGAGGAAAACGTTTCTTGTCTCTTCAGCTTTACAGGTTTGAAGTGAAGTAGAATAATTTTGTACAATCTATATATTCAAAATATTATTTAAAATGGACATTTTACTTCAATAGCTTGCATTCCTGTACAAAATTGCACTTAAGACAAACCAGTTAGTTCTGTCTTTTCATTTTGTTTTATTTCTATTCTTAGGAATTTTAAAACGAAAAGGAAGCAGTTCCAGATATTGGACAGAATACCTCAAGCTTGTAATATGTGTGGTTTTTGTTTGTAAACATTTTCCTGTTGCTTGCCAAATTTGACTCCTCTTTTGTGCATTCGTAATAAATTTATTTGTACAAAAATGTAAAAAATTAACTCATCAATGTGTTGTTTACCTAAGGTGTTTGTGATGGGATAAAATAAGGTTTAATACAGTATTTTCTACAAGATTTAACTTAATAAAATCACTTTTAAAATTTCTGAAATTTTTATTAAGCTTATTTTGCATTTCTTACCTCTCCATTGCCAACTCCATCTCAAACGTGTACATCACGCCCGAATCAACCGAAAATACATACAACATTTTACCAAATACTTCTCTCACAAAAACTTAGTATTTCTGTCCTCAGGAAATATCCGTAAATGTCAAAGTGAAGAGTCTTTTCTCTGAAGTACTATTCGAGAAGTAAAGGAAATAATGGTGAAGAAAGCTTCGAAGGTATTGTCAATAACCAAATGCCGAGGAACTTGTTTTCTTTTAATCATTGTCGTGGATGAAGAACTGAGCATGTAGGTTAAGTATCTTTCTTCATTTCTGAGTCCTTTTAAGATGATATAGTCTGAATTTTCATCATTTCTTCGGGAGGAACATGAACCATTTATAATTATGACTTCACTTCAAATTTGTTCGTCTTTGAAATAGGAAGCTTGTGCGCATGACTACATTTTAGTCAAACAAAACAAACGATCGATGACATGCGGGCTCTGGTTATTTTTTTAATATGGGTGGGGTGAGAGGGGAACGACAGTTCATTTTATTTTTTACAGAAATGGAAGGATTGGTGGTTTTGGGTAACCTGACTTTAAAAAATGTGAAGCCCCCTCTTCCCTTTGTTATGACAAATATTATACATATTTTCTTTTTTCTAAAACATTTTTATTTTTCTGTCTAAACCTTAATAATACAGTCGATTAATAGTCTCACTATCGAATATTTCACATTGCTCAAATTATATGTTATTCACTATTTTCACGTGATATTACATAAATTCAAAAATCAAGTGCCAATGGATTCAAATCAGGGGGAGACAATAACACAAGTGATTATGCACATTTCAGCGGCTTCCCCGGGGGGCTAACCAGGGAGATATGTGGGGCATTAAAGGGAGTTTAGACATTAACATTGCATCTGGGGTCTGCTTGACTTTGTTTTTGGTAGAAAAATGAGGTGGGGGATATACCTCAAAATGATGGAAGATTGTAGGTCATGGAAGACTCTGACCAGGGGACTTTGAAAACAAAGGGTTCCCCACCCCCCAGGGAAAATCATGAAGATTGTTTCTAGTATTTTACAATCTCCCTGGTTAGCCCAGGGTTAGCCCCCCTGGGGAAGCCACTGATACGTGCATTATGCTTGTACACTGTCATCCTATTATAAATATTTTCTTGGAATGAATGATCCCCCCAATTTGCACAAACAGTGGTTTGGCACACTTTAGGTGATGTCAGATTTTAGGCACTGTCACCTCAACATGGTAGTTATCTAGTAAATTTATTGAGCTATTCAACAGTGAAACTAAACCGACTCAACAGCAAAATAAAAATTCTGCACCCCCCCTAAAAAACACACCTAAACCGCCTTTCTTGTAAAAAAAGAATGATTCTCAACTAAAAACCATTGTCCATAAACCTGCTTTCTCTTTAGCTGCTGTTTCAAAAAATTATATCCTATTTTTAAAAGAAATATAAACTTTATATGAATAATTTATTTATTTTATGATTGAGTTAACCACACATGCATACAAGTATATTTATAAGAATCAAGCAATGATGGTAGTTGCTCAATACAATGAATAGCTTGTTGTTTTAAAATAATTTTGACATCAGTTGCTAGGTAACAGCTGGTTGAACAGCTGCTTTTATGGTCAAAAGGATTAATAATATTGACATAACTTGAAAGCAGAAGCAAATCATATCTGTGTATTTTAAAATAGGCATTGTTAACTATGCACTTTGTGACATCAAGAAACGGAAAATAAATGAAACTAATTTCGGTATTTTTACACTTACATACAAGCAGTAGCTAACCTGCTGGCTTGTATTTAATCTGTTTTTATACAACTTTCATTTACTTGTACTGAGAGGCCAGATATATATATATAACTATATAATATTATAATGATATAAGTATTCATTCATTGTCTAATAAAAGAGCATGCAATCAAAGCTAATGATATAATAATAGTTCTCATTGATAAAATAATCTACCAAAACAGTCATATCTGAAAACTATGGCCAATCATTTAAAAAAAATGGAATGATATATATGATGAGATTGTTAGTAAAATAAATATGAAAGATAGAACCAAATAAGAGTTTTATGATCCAAAACTTATAAAATGTTTTTCTAGATCTTTAGTCAATCAATTTTAAGAGGTTTTATAACCTCCCATGGTGCTCCTGCCTTAAAATGTCCAAATACACTGGTATCTTTATAGATTGGCCTTCTTAGGTCCAATTCTTTTACAATGACTCCTGGACGAAGATCAAAGTTGTCCTGCACAACTTTGAGGAGCTGTTCATCTGTGTATTCACTCGAGCCATAACTGAATACTGAAACAGACAAAGGTTCGGCTAGTCCAATAGCATATGCAACCTGTACCAATACGCGTCTACACAGTCCTGCTGCAACTAATGACTTTGCAATGCGACGTACAGCATAGGCTCCAGACCTGTCAACTTTGCTGACATCCTTCCCTGAAAATGCTCCACCACCATGTGCACCCCAGCCACCATATGTATCAACGATGATTTTCCGGCCAGTCAGTCCAGCATCAGCCAAGGGGCCCCCATTCAAGAACTTCCCTGATGGAAGCAGATGAAAAACTGTGTGTTCATCTAAATATTTTTCAGGGACAGTTGGTTTGATTACAGTTTCCAAGAGATGATGTCTTATCTCTTCAACTCCAACATCAGGGGTATGCTGAGTGGAGATAAGCACGGTGTGGACACGTTTGGGGATGCAGGCTCCCCCCTCTAGGTTATACTCGACAGTCACTTGCGTCTTTCCATCAGGTAATAACCAGGGCAAGATGTTATTTTTCCTGCACTCCGAAAGCCTGAAGCATAAATTGTGTGCTAATACGGTTGTCAGTGGCATAAGTTCGGCCGTTTCATCGGTGGCATAGCCAAACATCAATCCTTGATCACCGGCACCCATTTCTTCGTCGGTTCTCCCAACAAAAACAGTATCTGCGATTTCTTGCTCTTGCTCTTGAATTGCCAACATTACACTGCAAGTTTTGTAATCAAAACCAGTAGATGAATCCACATAGCCAATATTTTTGATGGTATTCCGCACGACAGACTGATAGTCAACATGAGCTCCTGAAGTTATCTCTCCAAACAACAACACCATTCCTGTCTTGGTGGCTGTTTCGCATGCAACCTTCGCGTAGGGGTCTTGTTCCAGGTGAGCATCCAATACAGCATCGGAAATCTGGTCACACATTTTATCAGAATGCCCTACATTTACTGATTCAGACGTGAAAAGAAAGCTGTGTCGATCGCTAGTACTATACGGACCGGAGACATTCCTAACTGCTATGATCCGTGGTGTTATTTTGCTCAAAGTTGTTTGTCCATAAAAAGGACGAAGTAAAGACGGGTTAGCGAAAAGTCGTAAGGTCTGCATTGTAGTTATCTCTTGAGGAGAACAAGTTTCTTCAGCAAAAATTGTTTCCAGAAAGCTTTTAATGCTAAACTTAGCTGTATTCTTGTTCAAGGAATTGTAGCGTAAGAAGGCAACCTTGTGTTGCAATCCATCCCCGAGCCTTCGGTTTCTCCAGGTCAGCAAAGTCAGCAACGAAAAACAAATAACACTCGGAAACTGTTGCGAACGTCACGAACGTACGAACGTCCCTCGAACGTCACAAAATTGCCACATCGGAGAAGTTCGGAAGACTTTCGGTCACCATCCGGAATATTAAAAATGAGCAATCCACCCAGACCCCCGCAAAGCGCACCGGTAAATGTTGTGATCTTAATCAGAAGATCGAAGCGAAAAAAATGGAAGGCAAATCTTCTCATGTTGTGGACTCAGATTTTCAGTCTTCTTCAACGAACTTATGGCCGATGAAACAGGCCTACTTCCCGGACGCAATAGTAGACGATGAAGACGATGACGAGGAATCAAGGAAGCTTGCTTGGCTTAAAACTTGGTGGTTCAAGCGGCTTACACAAGTATGTTCCGTGGTTAGTGTGATCTCGATGTCATTGAATAGTCCAGCGACATTTGAAAAATTCCCTCTGTTATTTTATATCACTCTTGTGTTAGACTTTGCCGTCGCTATTGTATTAACAATTGAAATGATCGCTCAGATTCGTAAATTTAGTTTTATTGTTGAAATTCGTGCTTATTTAAAACGCCGAAATTGCATCTTTAATTTTATTATGGTCATTCTTATCTGGGTGTCAATTATTCTCCAATTTGTTGAACTTAGCGGCTTCAAACCGAAGCCATACATCAAGTTCTCGATTCCTAGAGCACCAAGAGCTCTTATAATGCTTCGTGTCTTCAAAGTTTTTGTCAACTTTCGTCTCAGCGACGAAGTATCACGCCGATCGAGAAGACAGATTTGGTCAGTGACAATCTTCTTTACCTATTTCATGACTCTCGCATCAATTATTGGCATTCAAATGTTTGGGGCTAAAAATTACTATTGTGTTCGAAATTCTACGGATTTAAATAATGTGACTTACAGTGATCTACCTTTGCCTGAGGCAAGATGTAGTAAGACAGATGAAAAAGGTTACTTTTGCCCGAAGAATTTCAAATGTGAACCGATAAATTTGAATGTATTCATGGCCCATCGACAATACTTCGATCATTTTCTGTTTAGTATCTTGACGGTTTATTACAGCACCACTCAAGAAGGCTGGGTTCTCGTAATGTACCAAATGATGAATGTCCGTTCAAAACTTTTAGTGGCAATTTATTTTGTATTGTTGATATTCTTTATTGCCTGGCTCGTTAAAAATGTATTTATCGCCGTCGTGTCTGAGACGTTTGCTGATCTTCGTAGTCAATACACGATGAGTCGTCGGCAAACTCGCAGACGTCGCTACACTGGTCTGTCTTCGCTTGTAATCAAAGACCACGGCACAGGATGGCACCTAGTATCAGTAGACCACGAAGCTAGTAAAGGACACGCTCCTCTACCAGTCAGAAGAATAATGGGTTCTATTTTTATGACCTACTTTATTATGATTTGTGTTTTAATGGATGCTTCGATACAGGCCTATAATGCGTCGTGGAGACCTCTTGCACAATTTCTCTTCACATTTTTATTCGACATAGAAGCGCTTCTCAAAATCTGGTGTTCTGGCTTCCGCCCATATTTAAATAATTCACGGATGCAGTTTATTGAATTTGTAACAGCAGTTGGCAGTACGATATTTGCTATTCCAGTTCTGTTGGGCCATAATGCATACTCAGTCTTTCACGTTATGCGTGTTATTCGACTAATTGGTGCTGTGCCTGGTCTTCAAGCATTCTGTCTTAAAATTTTTGGCACCGGTAAAAAGCTCGGTAGTATAATACTGTTTACCTTCTTCTTTGTGATGCTTCTGTCTGCCATGAGCATGCAGCTTTTTTCGACCCTCAAAGATGGAAACGAGTATTTGTTTGGCACGTACCTGCAGTCCTTACAATCAATGTTCCAAATTTTAACCCAAGAAGGATGGGTCGAAGTTGTGGAAAAATCAATGAAGAGTGCAGAGGAGTATGGAGCGATTCCTGTGGCTCTGTTCCTTCTGCTCTACCACCTTTTTTCTTCTCTAATTATCATGAGCGTGTTTGTCGCTGTCATTGTTGATAACCTCGAGGTTGACGAAGACGTAAAGATTATGAAACAACGTAAAATGGGCGAAGAAACGAATGTCACACAAGAGAAACTTCCTCTAAGGATTCGGATCTACGAGCGGTTTAAGGACGACCCAAGATTGGTCAAGATGAGTCGCCTCAAATTTGCCTCGGAGTTCCCAACTCCAAAGATCCGAGAAAGCTTCATGCGTCGGTTTGTCAACACGGAAAGCGTAAACGATTTGCCACTTGAATTATCCAGTGATGGAGATGAAAGTAGCGCTGCTTCCCGCATGATTGTAAGTCGTAGAGCAGGTTTACGCCTACCCATTGAACTTCTAAATTCCTCAGTCCCGGAAGCGAATCGATCGACAAAAATTTTCCGTAAGCAGTCCACGGTATCAGCTTTGATCAACGATTCAAACCATCGTAGAACACTAGCACAGCTTTCTCCGACCGAGTTCTCTCCATATGGTAAAAAGAACACCGGTTTTCGTTCTGCATCTCGAAGGTTTCGTGCCGGTGGTGGGCGTGCTGGAAGAGGGCCTGTAACCGAAGCAGAGGTGAAACGAGCTATTGAAATGGCTTCTCAAGGCGGTAGGAAGCTTCACTCGCAGTTGAGCCAGGAAGAGAGCCATCGAGGTAAAGACTGGGACATTCAATCAGTCAGAGAAAAGCGAGAGCAAGCTGAGAGCCGAAGAAGATTACAGGAAGAAACCCTTCGTGAAAACCATCCACTATTCGACCAACCATTGTTCGCACTCCCTCGTGATTCGTGGTTCCGCAACTTTCTTCAAAGCATTGTTCACGCAAGATACATTATACCTCCAGGATACCGTGATCGCGCAAGGCGTAACCGAATGATCTCCATGGAAACCATCCAAAGGAGCCTAGCATCACAAACCTACCTCGAGTGGATAATGGTATTCGTTACACTAGCGTCTTGTCTGTCTATGATGATGGAAACGCAAGAAGTGAGTACATTTGAAAATACCTGGACCAGCATATTTGAACATTTTTTCATGGTGGCAATGAGCCTTGAATTAGGTATTCATATCCTAGCAGATGGATTACTGTTCACACCCAACGCAGTTATCCAAAACTTCGGTGGAGTTCTCGACATTTTCATTTATTTACAAGGCCTCGTCTACATTTGCTTGAAGCCGACTAAAGTCCGTGCGGGATCTGCAAGCCAGATGCTTATGATCTTACGATGCTTGCGTCCACTACGCATTATAACGCTCATGCCAAAAATGAAAAAAGTCATCATGGAGCTTGTTGGTGGGTACAAGGAAATTCTAAAAGTCTCAGCCTTACAGCTCATCCTGATGTTCAGTTTTGCCATTTATGGCGTTCAAGTATTTTCTGGGAAACTTGGCCGATGTAATGATGACAAAATCGATAACATAAAAAACTGTACTGGCTATTTTGACATAAGACTTTCAACGCCGCGAGAATTGTCTGATTTGGCTGGAGATGTACCATCAATAATGGTACCACGAGTATGGAAAAATCCAAGAAACTTCAACTTTGATAGTGTTCCGAGTGCTTTTCTTGCACTAGTGGAAGTGCTTTCCCTTGAAGGTTGGCTGGAAGTACGAGATGTCGTTGACAAAGCTGTGGGGCCACAATACGGAATCTATGTTCATATATATGTGTTATTTGGAAGTATGATCGGCCTTACTCTCTTCGTGGGCGTTGTGGTAACTAATTTCAACGAGCACAAGGGTATTGCCTTGCTGACTGTTGACCAGAGGAGATGGCAAGACCTTAAGAAGCGTCTGAAATTGGCCCAACCCCTTCATCTTCCTCCACGACCAGACGAACCCGGTTTACAGAAAACGTTATACGACATTATCCAGTCTGTCTTGTATCGTCGTATAGTTGCAGTGATAGTACTCTTGGAATGCACTACACTTGCGGTTGGCCAGTGGACTACGGTTGAGGCTAAAACACGTGACAGTGTTACAAGCCTTGCAGCCGGCTGTACCTTGTTTTTCGTAATCGATGCCATCTTAAAGACTATTTCCTACACATTCGAAGGATACTGGCGAAGCATGAGGAACAGGTTTGACTTGTTTTTGACGAGTCTTGGAATCCTATGGATCATACTTAACTTCTCTTTGAAAGGAAACGAAAACGCTTATACCGTTGCCTTGATTTTTGGTGTTGTAATCATAGTATTTAGATTCTTGACATTATCTGGTAAGCATAATACTCTCAAGATGTTGATGTTAACAGTTGTCATGAGTCTGGTCAAGAGCTTTTTTACAATTGCTGTCCTGGTGATCTTAATGATGTGTTACTCGCTTGCTGGAGTAATTCTGTTTGGTTCAGTCAAATATGGTGAAGCAGTCAATCGATATGCAAACTTCAATACTAGCTTCAATGCCATGATCCTCCTCTTCAGAATAACAACCGGAGAAGATTGGAATAAAGTGATGCACGACTGCATGCTAAGTGAACCGTATTGCACACCAGCAGAAGATGGCGTGTGTCCGGACAGCAACCCTAATTGTTGGCGGACAGACTGTGGGAACTTCGTAGCATCTCTGACCTATTTCATTTCGTTCTACGTTCTGGTAACCTTCGTTCTACTGAACGTCTTTGTGGCCGTCATTATAGAGAACTTTTCTCTGTTCTACGCCAGTGACGAAGATTCTCTTCTCAGTAACACAGATTTACGTGATTTCCAAATGGCATGGAATTTAGTGGATAAAGGACGGAGAGGAGTCATGTCGGTACCTCAAGCAAGATTGTTTTTGCGCGTCTATATCTTCTTCAAGCAAAACAACATTCTTAAGGGACGTTTGGGCGTGGATGAGAGGTCAGTGACGTTTAGGCACATGTGTTGTGAGATTGAAAAGCTTCGTAACGGGGGTGATGTTTCATTTCATGATGTACTGGGTGTCATAGCCTACAGAACTGTAGATATTTCACGAAGTTTACAGTTGGAGGAACTTCTCGAGCGAGAGGAACTAGAGTACACCATTGATCAAGAAGTTGCCATCCAAACCATTAGAGATTGGTTCATCAAGCTAAGGATTAAGCGCGAAAGAGAGCGACAACAAAAAGAGGCCCGCGCCAGCCCTTTGGTATCAAGTAACGAAAGCCTCAACAACGCTGGATTAACTGATGAGTCTGATCGTGAACAGCGTGATCGGGAGCAACGTGAACGCGAACAACGTGATCGATTTAGTAGTGGCGAAGAAGAAGAAAGAGAACAGCCAGAAAAAGTTCCTGCAAGTCGTACGCTGTCGTCGCAATCCGCCGGTTTGTTGGCCCCTCCCTCTACCCCTCCACGTCAGAGAAGATTCTCGGGTCCAGATAGAGTCCCCTCTCAGCGGAAGACATCAACTGTGACATTTCCAACGGAGATAATCGAGCCGCCTCCTGCTCCTCCAGTACTACGATCAAGACACAAACCACCCCCCGTTGAACACAAGGAGAACTGCGAGGTAAAAGACTGGTGGACCTCACAAATGAAGGATGACTTTAGTTTTCCACCACCTTAAAGCGGTTTCCGTGTGAGTAGGGACTGCTATAGCAGTACAACATTGACTTACGTTCTTGTTCCAAGAGCCTGCGTCCCTTCCTTATCTCCGAAGGACTATTGCAAATCCGATGTTTTACCCATGCGCACTAGTTCCAGGATTGTTTCAATAGGTTGTTTAGACCGTTTTCTCAGTATTGTGGACGCATCTAAATCTATAAAACTAGACGGGCCACCAAGTCAAAACAAGGGTTTTCGAGATGAGAAAATACAAGTAATTCTTCGTAAATTTTAACAGAAGGAACAAAATATTTTTCATGAGGGACTGGTCATAAAAGTAAAGGGGGGGTGGGGGTTAAACTGGATTTGAAGCAGCTCTTTTTTCTGCTGGCCCAATGTAAAACGAGGTTAAAAAATTGATGACCCCTCCCCAGTTTCGGGGTATTTGCATTGCAAATGACCCTCTTTAATGTACAGTTTTACGGACGGCCCAGCCCTTTTTAAGGAGTTCAAAATTGCGTGACCCACCCCCTGTTTTTACCCCTCACCCTCCCTTTACTTTATGACCAGTCCCTGAATGTTGAGGGCATAATCTCTTCAAATTTTCCTATTTTCGATTTTTCGGCTCGTGAAGTTTGGATGCTCACGCAAACCTGAGAAAAGCGTCTATTAGCCAATCGAAAAACGATGGCATTTGAATTCTCCCGAAGTCCTTTATGATGATATATTATTTCTCGTTATAATGAATTTCATCCAAAAAGGGAGCGTCCATAATTTATCTAGTGGTTAGGCCAGGGGGGTTTTGGTTTTGATAAAAAATAATATTTGATGATCCATCCACTCAAACCTAACATGTTGTCAGTGACCCCCCCAGACTGGCTCCCAATTGACGCAAGATATTATGACCCCTGAGTCTATTGAAGAATGAGAAAGAATTTACAGTGAAGATGAACTCTACATTCTTTTAAAAACCGTGAATATTCAATATTAGAATTTTTATAATGATATAGTAAAAGTTTTTACTTTTCACCCTCTTAATCCTTTAATTATTCAAATGTATTTTGCTAGTCCCCTAAATATCACAGGATAAATCCCCATAGTTCCCCCACTAGATAAATTATGAATGTTCCTTGAAGTAGATTTTTCAAATCAAGTATTTAACCATGAAACAAAGCGTTTATCAGGTGGTTTATTTTATCAGTAGTCATAAATCAATTGCCCTATTTCACTATGACGTCACATCGAAACAATTTATTTTTTAACGCTAAGGATCATGGTTGTCAGGGGGGACAAAAAAAGCAGCAACACAAATGAAATCACCTTAAAATTCGGTTGGTTAGATTATGAAGAATGAGAACAGCTAAACTAAACCAAATATCCCAAACGAAGGAAGTTCACTTACCCATGACGTCATAGTGAAATGGGGCAATCAGATCTGTTTCAGAGAGCCACAATCCTACTCTAGTGCTCTGAGTGTTTATATGTTGAAAATCCGGGGGCTTTTTTGAAGGCCAAGACAAAAAAATAGATTATTTATATTTGTAATTATATATAGTGGGTCCTTGGTAATGTATAGCGGACTCGTTCTCCTGGTTGTGAAGTCCTTACCCAAAATGAAGTATTGTTAGTATAAACCTATTTTAAACAAGGTTGTCAGAAGACTATAGAAAGCTAAGACCGAAGTGAATAATGGAATGCAAAGCCGTGAGAACATTCTTTGATGTTCACATGAATGTGAACTGGCAGATTTTTAAAATGATTGTATTCTTTCATAAAGAAAAAAACTTGCATGTGAGTGGAATTTTATTAGAAGTTAAGAGAGAAAACTTCCCAGCACCCTTCATGGTATCAGATTGAACTTTTTCTGTTGACAACATTTTTGAAATAGGTGTAACTCGATCTGTATATATCACTTATGTAAAGTCAGTTTTCAACATATATCCTATTCACATCAAGGCTTAAATACGTTTAAAAGTTAAAAATTTTTATTCTATCGCACCCGCCGCCTTCAAGTAGTCCAGCTGCCCCTTCTTTTCCTTCTCAGCTTTTTTAGGCTGCCTGTGGCTTGTCATGCCACAGGCAGCCCAAAAAAGTGAAGCAGGAAAAGAAGGGGCCAGCGTCTGGACTACCTAGAAGTTTGTTCTACACTTAGGAGGACTGGTGCATTTTATTTTGATGTGCATTTTGCAATAAGCCCTAACCCTTCCTACTTCGGAAAATTTGTTGACCCCCCCCATAATATCTGACATAAAGTGTCATGAACCCTCTTTCACATCCACTTTTTGAGCACTAGAATTAAGCATTTTTAACACAATTCCACATTTGAAGTTGAAACGTCACACCCGCCATGCTGGTGTACAGCTAACAAAATATTTCTCAGCTTCTATTGTTATGTACACCAACGTGGCTGCCATGCCTTTGTTATTTTGTTCCCTGAGGAATGGGTGAAAACCAAGAACTACTAAATGAAGAACGTAACTTCAAATTCAAATTTAGAATGTTTAACCCATTGCCCAAAAGATTCTGCACAAAAAAGTTGAACCCCCCTTAAGGCTTGCTCAGATTTTTGTGACCTTTTACGTTACATGAAAAATAATGGCCTCCCCCCCCATTTGCACCAGCCCTCCCCTCTAATTATTTACCGGTCGCTATGCATGCGTAATCGTAGCGAAAAAGTCCAAAACGCTTTTAAAAAACAGTTTAATTGAAGAAGCTTAGTTGATGTTAATAGGTTATTAGTAAAACTATATAAAACTATAGTGTTAGAGTGTGTGTGTGTGGCATAGAGTTTATATCAAAAAGACGTGTTTTTATGACATTCAGTTAGAAATTTCAGAATTAGAAATATTCGGATTATTTTGTTAGCAAAAATATGCATACAAAAAAGAAACTGTCTATTATTAGTACACATATATTATATATAAAATTACAATAGAATCAGAATCATTTATGAAGTCAAAATGTTTATAGTGATTTCATTCAGATTTAGATTGGCATTATGAGAAATTTTATTTTGATTTCACGGGCGGTAAATTTTGACCGCGGGCGTATCTGAACTATTTTGGCGGGAAAGGTGGGCAATGACGAAATATGTTAAAATATCTGAATTAAACAAGAAATAGAAAAATGAAATAAAAGCCTTTACAATAATGGATATATATATAGTTAGAGGATTTTTGTATTATATCAACATAGTTTTGAAATAACACTTTGAGGAGCAAGGATGGTACGGTTGGTTAATGCGCGGCCTTCAGTGCGAGGGGTCCCGAGTTCGATCTGCAGTGACCTTACATCCTTGTTTTGACTTCTTTCCTTTCCATGTAGCTTTAATTAGCTTTAAATGCCCGTAAAAGGAGCACTGATGGAGAGAGGGGGGTAAAAATGAGCGCACCATAGGCCTCAAATTTATCAGTCTGAGTACTGTCACGAGTTACCGACGTTAAATAAGGACCTTTACCTTTTTTTTACCTTGTTGCTTTACTGTATTTTTTTCTGTGTTTACTTAGATGGTTTTACTGACATTTTCACGAAACTCGCGGCTTTGACACGTAATCTAAAGCTATGGGTTCAAAAGCAAACACTGTAGACGTTTTGGCTAATAATGAAGAAACCAGCTGTCGATTTGATAAATTCACAACTGACTTAGATTTTGCTAAAGGCATTCGATTCTAATTTTGTGCGGCACTGATAAAAATTACTTTTTTTCCATCATTGAAGTGGATTTCCGAAGTTACTTATATTCTATTATTTTCCGGTAATGTTATCTATTTTAAGCGTAGAATCAAGTTTTTTTCAAGATCAGATTAAAACTTTTTTTTCGGCAATTTTATTTTGCAAAAATCGTCGGTAAAATGTTTTAAAACATGTTTTCTAGAAGCAAGCTTATGAAATCCTATCATTTATTTCTACTTCTAAAAACATTAATCTTTCGTGAAACGTCTGGAAAGTCTTCTCATTACGGTCTCTTAGAGATA
>JANTNT010201831.1:0-16447 GCA_024752375.1 Entacmaea quadricolor
AAAGTCGAGGCTTCGTGCGAAGTTTTCATATATTTGCTGCTTTTTCGCATGAAGCCTCGACTTGAAACTATTGTTCGCGGGAATTGGATAAAACAGTCAAGGCTTCGTGCGAAAATCAGCCATATATGAAAACTTCGCACTAAGCCTCGACTTAAAACTATTACTATTATTCGAAGGAATTGGAGGTACCTCGGAAATTAGAAGTTCTCATTTGTAAATAAACTTTAATATTAACATCGCAATATTCAGCAAATATATTTGATCTTCATTTATTTTGGAATTTTTGAGCTTGACTAAAAGTATTTAACAATTTGACCAGATGTTTTTTTTTTACTTTTTCGTTTTTCTATCCAGGTTCCTTGTAGGTAAACTGACTCCCACAGTATGACAAAATGAGGACTTAATTAACAATGAAAAGAATTCAATTTACTTGTAAACAACATTGGCATCATGTTAAAAATAAATGTATAAATAAATAAATATATTTTCGTAATTTGTTTTTGTGCGAAACATAGCGCATGGCAAAAAAGAAGAGAGAGAGAGAGAGAGAGAGAGAGAAATAAACCAAAAGAAAAGTCTTCAAAAAGTTCTTTTAAATTAAGTTTCTAAAATATTTAGAAACCTGTTATCTAAACAATAAAACTCCGGTAATATTTTTTTAATCGTAATTCTTAAATCAATAAAACTGCACCCTTTCTCTGAAATACACTCCAGCAATAGCCATTAATTAGTTTTCTATCTCAGTCTACACTATAATTTATGATTTCAAAACAGGCAACTAAAGAAAAATCAACTTTTCACAAACCCAAAATTAAAAATTAAGTTAAAGGTTTTGTGGCCAAGACGTCATGGCATGTCAATTTACACAAACAAAATACAAATTTACGAAGTGACAATTATCTTGTTTTTGGAGTTACAATAAAACTAGACAAACTAGTGGTACTCTATGAAGGAATTCATATTTAATCGTTAAGGGATGGTAAAGGTCTTTGGTGTTGTATTGTTTTCTAGATGGATTAATGTTTGAATTGGAGTAAAATTTTGTCGAATCTTTAACAAGGAACTCGTGCAATTGTCAATAAAAATTAATTATTCCAGAAATGTCTTGACTTGTCATCTTTGAGAAAAGTTGATTGACACAGCGGGGACTTTAAAGGGGGTGCTATTCATTATGGATTCTTGTCATGGTACTATAATTTGCCAAATAAATAAATTTACGGATGATAGGCCAACGATTCGATGAGCTAGGTTAAATTAAGCCAAATGAACCTAACCTATGTAATTAAGCAGTGACAATCTGATGAATTCTAGATGAATGAAATCTAAACTCTTGAATACAGTGCCGTATCAGCACATCAATGTTTAAAAAAATTTTGACAAGAAAAAAAAAAAAAAAAGTCAGACAAGAAAGTGATTTTGTCGAGTCATTTCAGTTATTCATTGTTGCATCGTTTCGTCTCGAAACATGTGCGTCCTATTTCAGCGGGTGTGTGTAAGACTTCATTTCGTGCAATCTTTTCCTAAATAACAGATGCTTTGTTGAAACCTTTAATATTTAATGAGAACACCAGCAGCGCTAGCACAGACAATCACTAGAACCACAGCGATTGGTGGAAGCAAAGTAAAAGTGTATTTACACTCTGGTTTTGGTTTCAAACCATGAAAACATTTGAAAGACGATCAAGTAATAGTCCTTCACGAAAGTTCTTTGTATTTCAAAGTGACTCTCAAGAGTGTTCTCACCTCTCCTAATAATCTTACAATTCTATGTGTTTTGGGTATTCTGGAGAATTGTTTTTTAATTCGGGGAATTTCCAAACTGTAAGTAGCTTTCAAGTTGTGGTTTACTCCGTACTGTAGATAACGTTCGTCCAAAACCAAACAAATCTTAGAATAAAACACAGCAATTTTATCAGCAACTTTTCTTAACTTTTTTCTCGATAAGGAGTAAATGAATGGCATTTCTCCTGTTGTAAATATTTGAATCAATCTTGTAAGTATCGAGAACGGAGGAGATATTGATTAATTGCTCTGTTTTGACATCACTCCATAAACCACGTGTTTAGGAATATTATTATCATTAATTATATCTTAATAGATATCCATATGTCTTTTAAAGTATTTTGGAATCTTTATCTGTTGATGTTCTTAGTTTTGTAGCTAGAAAACTAAAGAAAAAGTAGTTAATTGGGAAACCTTTCTCGCCATAAAATGCCAAATCATCAAATATTTATAAAGATAATTTGACATGACTGTCAATGTAATACATAATTAATAACCGCATTACCAAACAAAGAAAGCAATTTTGACAGTACTCTATGAATAATTGAAATTTCATCTTGATTGAAATCTCTTTACACTTTAGCTACAACTGTTTAATTATTCATACCACAGAGCTTTCACTTCAGAGACGAGCGCTGAAAACATTGAAAATACCTATGCAGATGTAGGTCTCAACAAAAGTCGACTCAGCTCTACTCCTTTAAAAATTTCCAGCCAATCGATACGATTCACGATACTTTCTTTTTCGGATAATCAGTTAAAAACAAGTTCAACTTCTTTTGTTTTGACTCGGTTGAGTTGATTACACGACACGTGGAGTTCCCGCCATTAATTAGCCAATCAACGCGCTCCTTGACTGCTGAATTTTATTGTTCCAATACGAAACACGTGACAAAAAAAGGAATAACAGTAATGCAAGCACGTGTCAAACAATTTCACGGTCGGTCGAAGCTAAGCTTTTGAAGACTGCTTTAAAGGTTTAAGCATTCTTTAACACTATATACGATATTCAAACCATCACACCTAATTAATTCGAAAGAAAACCAAGATTTTTTGGTCGATTTAATACGATAAGTATTGTGAACTTTTCAGTTTTTAGCTTGCTACCGTACAAGGTCAGTGCGTGGTCGAGTGTTATTATTTTTAAATGTTTTTTCCTCTGATTAGCGTTACGGTACACTATCGTATATATTTAAAGCCAAAATTCAACAGTATTTTTTAACGTTGAGTTTAAGCCAGTCCATACTTTATATTATTGATCGTTACATTATCTTTATCTCAAAGCGTGTTAAAAGCTTAGTCAGTACTGTGTGTTTTATCAAAGAAAAACACAAAATGAAACAATTCATAACGTAATAATATAATATAACTTGATCAGTGCTACGAGGAGCTGCTTAATAAGATCTTACTCGGCCGTTCTTACGTTTTATACATTTTTGCATTGGGAGTTTTAGCCAGTATAATTAAGAAATCAATGTCTCAACAGCTTATTGTCAGATATAAATCCACAGGAAAACAGATTCAATTTGAGACTGTCAACTTTAAATGAGGTTTATTTCCGGGATGGGACTTATTCTGAGATTCGACTTTTTTCTTAATGTCTTTTTTTCATTCGCGGGACGTGAATGTTCTAATTGATTTTCCTGGTTCTGGATTTCGGTCATCGTTTACTGGTAAAAAACGCACCACTGTGATTGTTAATGTTTCGAAGATATATTTTGATATCAGAAGGGATAGATATGGAAAATGGCATGCCATTGCGTGTTAATAATTATTTTGGGACAACTTACTTTGATTTGAGTTGTCATTGAATATGATATGTCAGATGTGTGGAAAAAAGGCTTTGATAGAATACAAGTTGTCAGATGCGAGAAGTTTCAAATTTAGCAATGTAAACGGTACACCTGATACTGTCAGTCAGATCAAGCTAGTTCAAAGGCCGCGACTGAACCTGTTCGGCAATAAAGACACCGACCTTCTTGGTTCGTCAACCAATGTACTTAATTTGGGTTTATGAAGAAGTGATGAAACAGCTGCTATTTGAGAACTAACTTCTACTAGAACAGCGATCAGATACACCACAAAGAAGGCAGAAGACAATGCACGTTGTAGTCTCTTGCATTTTTCCTGTCCGAGTAACTGAAGAAACTCAATAAGAAATCCCACGTATAGACATTGTTATTAGTCAATCAAAGCCAGCCGTCTACTGTTTTAAGATTTAAAAATTCAATACATCCATAAAATAAATTTTAGTAACTAAATTGATTTCAACAAAGGATATTTGGTGAGTTTTGGAGATATTACAATCGATAAGAAGATAGAAAGGTAGACTTATAGCAGAGGCATCCTTTGGATGTGATCAATTTTTCACTAGATAGTGCAGGTGGCTAGGCACGCTTGACTAAGCCATGCTATAAATTATTCCACGGGTGTAAAAGTCTATTTGCATGCAAGCAACTAAGTGATTTATATCACCTGTTAGCTCCAGTCTTTGGAGCATTATTCATTTATAGTCTAATCCATATTTGATGCGTCACCGCATAAAGAATAAGCTTTTATTGAAACAAAACTTAACTTACTTGCTTGGACAAGACTGACCTTGAGTTTTTATTCTCTTCAGCCGTGATCCAACACTCGTCTCTTCTTTGGAAAACCAGAGACACAATTGCAACGAATTTATTTATACAGTAACCAAGCATTCAATGTGAGGATTCCGCTTTCTCCAAGATGACTGATGTTCCAAGATCTAGCCCTTCTGCACACTATTCCTCGTTGCCTAGTACTTCTAAAGCACCACGACAGGCCATTAACTTCGAGGACTTATTTATCTATCTTTATGGCTACACACCAATTCGTCTGGTCGATCCACTTCTTCTTCAACGTGAGCGAGCCAAGTTTGCTCAGTTAGACTGCGACAAAGACAAAGAAAAACACTGTAAGTTCCACTTTGATGTGATATCTTAGCCGATCAATATTTACCGTTAAAATATAAGCTAGATAACTATATCAAGGGTTTATGAGGTATATTTTCTACCATGATTCAATATCGCTTTGCTCTGTTAATCCATCCTAAATTTACAAGATTTTTTCTAAGCTTATTGAGAAAAAACACGCTATCTATTCAATAATACCACCCGCTAGGGGAAAAAAATTTTCTCCATAGAATTTCTAAAACTTCATTTAGAAACTATTTTTGTTATGTCAGTTTTTTAGCATCAATATGAGCCTTTGGGTTGGTTTATTCCTTGGGTGCTTGGATACCGCTTAAAAGATTCATGCTTGAATCGACTCTGTCCACTAAAAATACTATCGATAAATTAATATGGTATGAACAAACAAAATAACTTATCACTAGCAGGGGAGGGGTAAAAAGAGAACTTGTGGTATGATATATTATTTAGTACCTTGTAACAAACTAAAAAATATCGATAGTAAAAATTGTTTGTGAAACGAAGGACATTTTTCCGGTGTCCCATCATAGAACTACTCATAAATTAGCTTTCTCAGTTTGTTTTATTTCTGCCTGCCTGACAAGTATAGCTTGGAAAGTCTGGTACTACAACACATTCTGAAATAGTCTGAAAGGCTTGAAACCACTCATTTCTCTAGTTTGCTTTAGATTTTACTGGTATTAATTTCGTGCTGAGAATTTTAGTTTCATTTTGAGAACATAAAAAATATATAAAACAATTGAATATCGAAGTCATTCTAAATTATATAAGGTTTAAATTGGGTATTACTCGATTGGTTTTAAATACAATTTGAATGACTAAATGAATATTGCCCAAAGGGAAAAATTGAAATGCGTATGATTAATTTAAAATATTACCTATACCATCAATCGATAATGTGTGAAAAAGAGGATATATTTTTTTTTCATTTTCAATATTAATACAATGACTGGTTAAAGTGAAATGCACACACGATATATAACGGATTCTTTGAAGAATGACATGCGCAAAATGAAAATATATTATTTATTGAAAAATTGGCACAAGGATCTGATAAAACTTGTTATTGAAGAATTGATATAAAGATTATTGAAATCCTAATTTAAACTACATGTCAACTTAAAGAACCCGAACGGTGTGTGGCATTATTGTGTTTTTAATATGGTAGTCTACTCAACTATATATGAGCTATAGATAATATTTTAATTTGTCTGTATTGCCTTTTAATCAAGGGTTTTATTACTTCCTTTGGACGGATGGACCGCTGACGAAAAGCAGCGAGACGGGCATTATTTTTTCCATGTCGTCTTTAGTTTTGAGCGGCTAACCTTTATATCTGACGTCTAGTCTAGTAAGACTTTTTGTGGCAATTAGGAGAACCAATTCTTAACGTCGAGGTTATATATATTTGATTTGCTTTTTATAAGGGAAAAACCTGGAAAAATCATGAAAACAAATTCCTCACAGCAAGAGTGAGTAATGGATAAATTTGTGCGCGCGCGCGTGCAAATGGATTGATTTAAGATGGGAAAAATCATTAACTGGTTCATTCACACTGCTCAAAGACACTGTGAAATAATCATTATCCTTCAATATCGTTTGAAAAAGTGTTGGAATAACAACGAACAGGTGAGGTGATACTAATCAAGCATTAACCCTAGAACAACTTAATATCCAAAGATTAGTAATTAATGACTAAAAGATTTTGTGCTTTCGATTCATGCACGGGTAGTTGATTGACGTCACGACTATATTTTTGTGTAACGTAATCTACTTCGATTTATTGACTTAGAATTATTGGGGCAAAATCGATAATAGAACACCCGTTAACAAGCACTTGGTAAATAGAAACGCTTTGTTTTGATACCATGGAGATGCATTCGCAATGAAGGAATACTTCGAGTCGAATTTTTAAAATATTTGAAATAACAAAAAATTCATTACTTGTAAAAGCGTTCAAAAAAAGCAATCAACAAACAAACAAACAAATTTAACCATAATATGATATATGGTTTCTGTTCTTTTTATTAGGACATTTCAGTAAGATATTTTGGTATTGAAAGAAATTACTTTTGGAATATTTTTCAAAGAAGGACGAAATCTGATATTAAAAGATGTTACTGAGAGAAATAAATCTGATATTTCAATTTATATTTTCTATAGTTTTTCAAAGTCCAAATTGTTTCTTGAATTGGAATATATACTTTTACTTAAGGGCTCAGTGTCAACTCTGGTGTCAAACAATAATAATAATAAACAAACACATACCTGGAACTGAGTTAATCAAGGGAAACTTTATAATGAGATTGAATGATGATTTTAGCTTAATCGATCAGAAAGAAGGAAATGATTCCAAAACGTTTTAAATTTTCTATTGTATTTGAAAATCGCGACGAACTTAAGTGGCGGGCAAAAGAGGTTTAAAATCTTTTCTGTAAAGGCTGAACGGTCGCACGCAATCTGTTGACGCCATGTTCACAACACCTTACAACCTCCTTACGACTGTTGTGTACGACAAGAAAAAGTTGTAGCATTTAAAAACATGTTTTAAACCTTACGATATTCATAAGTCATGGTGTCAGCAGATTACAGGCGACAGTTGTAGGGAAACCGTTGTACCACGTACATCGGCCTTAAAGAGTATTTCATACTGCTGCTTCGAAACTGTTCTCTCTCTCTCTTTTTTTTTCCGACTTGGCATGTGTGAAGCTAACTCTATCACTATTTAGAAACCCGGAAGTGAATGACAGTGCGTTCATCTAAAGCTGTTTCGAAATTAACCGCACGTGTCTCAGTTTTATTTGGCATCAGAATCAATTTGCTCAAGAATTTTTTCTCTTTTTCAATAAACTATTCTTCTAGTCATGATACCACTATTACTGGAATCATTTTCATACTTATTTTTGTTGTTCAATTCAACCATTATCTCGTTTTTATCGCGCTTGCATGACATGTTGAAATACTCGTTTTATCAACAACAACAAAAAGAATTTTAAATTTAAATTTTCCATATCCCTATTAATAAAACTGGGAAGTTTCGTAATCAAGTTTCCTAATCAAGAGAAGATATGAATTTTTGAAACTAGAAATTCTTGGAAGGCAATATGTAAAGGACTACCCTGGTTTCAGAGCTCTTTATCTGCCCTTCGTAATCCTGTAATCTCCGTAGTCCCCCTCCCACTTAACTCTCAATCCCACGGAAGGATAAAAAGTAGCCTCTAGCAGGGTATAATAATGGATGGGTATTGGTTGTCCGGTGTCATACATTTCTTTGTAAAATTTAATGTTTTCAAGAATTCATATCTTTGATAGTTCAAGTGCAATCGTTACAAAACCCTGCAGTTTTACTAATAGTGATATGTCAAGTTTGATTAAAGCCCGTATTTCTCGCGGTAAAACACATTTTTAAAACTGTCACTCAAGTGTGATAAAGGTCTATTAAAACATAGAAAAATGTAATAGGAAACGATTCTGACACTAGAGCTATCAAGACGTTAATTATATAACAAAAAGTCCATTTCCGCCGTCTTTTAGAAATATTTTCTGAGCCTACAACTTGTCGCAGTCGTCACAACCCGGAAGTAAGTTGCTGATAGTGACTATCCTTAATCTATTTAAATATTTTTTAATTGTAATCTTATTGAAAAAAAATATATAACAGAAAAAACTTTAAAATAAAAACGATTTCACTGATGTTTCAACGCAAATTTTTAACATTTTATTTTATTGAATACTTTATTTTTGTTTTACATAATTCCATAATTGTATTCAGTTAATCGTGCGGTTGACATTCAAAGTGACCAATATATTTTAATAATAGATTTTGTAATTTGAAAAGCCTGGCTTCGATTGATTGATATATTATCAAAAAAGGAAAGGGAATTAAGGGAACCGACTTCGTCGATCCGGGCGGCAAACCTGTTTATCAAACCTGTTTATCAGGTATGTAACTAACTGGTGTCTTTGTCTGTACGTGTCTTACTAAACCTAAATAAACAAAATTAACGTCCAAAAAATAATAATGCTCGTTGCGTTTTTTATGTAATACAAGATATCTTAATTGCTAAAATGACACGGGAGTTTCTCTCAGATTATAATGATTTTCCTAATGTAATATTTTGTTGTTAAACTGTGAAGCATGAGTGGCAGGTGGTGGTAGCTCATCTCCTTTCACTGCTGAGGTCCAGGGTTCGGTTCCTGAGCTTGGGACTCGTGAGTAGAGTTGTTAGTTGGTTCTCTATTCCTAAATTCCAATTTAAAAAAAAAAAAAATTAAGGATAAGTAATTTTTAATATTATTGATGACAATTATTTTTATTTTTTGTAATTGTTTTGTTTCTAGTTTTTAAAATTTTAGTGTTATATTGAGGTCCTTCATGAATTAATTTCTTGTGTTTTAAAATTATTTTTCATCTAGTTTTTCCAATCATTGTTTTTTCTATTCTTTTTCCAAAAACTCTTTTAATGAATATTTCTGAGATCAGAAATTATCAATAGACCCATATCACGCTAATGTTACGTTACAATATTTAATTTATTGGAAAAAGACTTTACCATCAAATTTGTAACATGGAAAGTAGTAAAATTGTAAAGTTTCATAAGGATATGCCATAAACTTAGGAAGATATGAATTTATAAAAGTAAGCATTTTTACAGAGAAATGTATGGTGGACAGGCAAGAATGCCCTTCAAGCCTCGTTATCAGACTAGACACATACATTTCTTTGTAAAAAAAATTAGCAAAAATGCTAACTTTAAAAAATTCATATCTTCTTCAATTTATGGCCAAACCTTATGAAACTTTCCAATCTTGCTATTCACCTATGTGACAAATTTGATTGAAGAATCGTTTCACCAATAAATTAAATATTGTTCAACGTAACGATAGCGTGATAAGGATCTATATTGACATTTAAAGTGGTCTGCCTCGTTATTCCAAGTCCTGTTTATATTAAACAAGAAATTTACTTAAACATTTGCTATCATTTGCTATTATTATTAGTAATCATGAATGAAACGCGTAGACTTACACATTACAAAGTGTTTTCAAGCGATTAAGGTTGAAAAAAACCGCATATTGAGAAATAATTTATTTTTGTTCGGTGTTCAGTATAAACACAAGACTAATTTTTTTTTTTTTTCTTTTTTTTTTTTTTTTTACTGAAGTAGATTAAAACAAGTAATCTTTGGACAACCTTCATTTTTGTTTAACTTCAAGGTATATAGTATAATGAAAAAGATTCGTAACAGCGGCCGCAGTTTCATCTACTTTTCTTTAGTTTACCCTGTCTTTTTAGATAAAGAAAACAATTATATATTTTTTAAATTAATTATAAAATAACTTCCAGAAATCCCGCGTCCTGATTGGCTGAAGAGCTCGTGATTTTCAAACTTCTCTCTCGAGTTCTCCCAACATCCCGCGTGTTTTATAAGAGTTTAAAACATGGAAAATGAATCTTATTGAATAATAATTCAATTCTTTCATACAGGTTGTGATGTGTGTAATGAGAAGCACGATGGTGAGTGTCCAATGCATGGTCCACTCCACTCACTGCGTAAACTGGTCACAACAGGTCCTTCAACCGGCCAAATGGAAAACGGAACTCTCTTAAAATTTCCCGATGAAGTTTGTTTATGTACGTCTAGTATTCCTTTTGTACAGTACGGAGTGTGCGCGCGCAAGAGGATCCTGGCAGGAACGTGGATAGGACCTTACGAAGGCAAACTGGTGCGACCAGAGGATATAAATAAGGACACAGATACTCAATACATGTGGGAGGTACGTACTTTCTTTAAAATGTTACGTAATCGCATGGGACCAAGAAAGAAAGAAAGAAAGTTCTAAATTCTAAATTGAAATCTTTGAAAAACAAAGCAAGAGTGACAATTGTCATAGCGAAGACCACCAGTTAATTTATAACTCTTTTAGAAAAACGAATGGACTGACAAAGAGAAGGTTAGCTTTGGATGTCAAATTTGACACTTGCCATATCGATACATAGACTGCTTGAAACCGCTTCTCAACCCTCCTTAAAGTGACTGCTTACTATTGAATATTCGATACGAGACCACGGGGAGAGTACGAATACTGCTGAGTTTCCATGACGACGTTTAAAATTTTTATTAGGGACCTTTGGCGTTTTAAACTTCGAGAGAACAAAACCCCAAAAATTTGCACGGGACCCTAAGCAATTTGAAAACTCATGCTTATAGAAAAAGCCGGATTTGTACAATTTTTGAGCTCGTTTTAGTGAAAAATCAGGGGCGGCGGAAGCTGAAAATCTTTGGGAGGAGCACTGCAATATTATATTTTACGTTATGTTGTAATGACTTCTGTTTAGTTTGATTGCAGACACATGCCACGTAAAACGATGACGTAGAAAGTCAATATTTTGTGGGGGGGCGGTGCCTCCTCGGCCCCCCGGTTCCGCCGCCCTGAAAATTATCGCGATGGAAGAAACAAACAGATATTAAAATTTTATTGGTTTTTCACATAAATATTCGTTACGGTAGTATCGGACAGATAGAAATTGAGATTTTTCTAAATCAAATCGTTTCAAGATTTTTGAGTTGCTCTTTTCGAAGTGCGAAAAAAGAGTAGGGGTCACCGAGTTGGTTCTCGAGTTATAAGAGATCGTATAAGAGGGTATTTTCAATTATACGCACACATTTTGTTCGAATCATACATACTTGAACTTTTTTTGTGAATTGTGGAAATTATCACTAATCAAAAAAGCAAAACTATACTAAATGAAAAAAAGTTATAAAGAGGCAGAAACGAGGAAACTCTTCGAAAATGAATTCCCAAAAAACGACCATTCAGCCATTTCCTTTAGACTTTATTGAAAGAAAGCATTGACTAAATTTAGACGTTTTGGTTTTTTTTACCAACATTACACAGTATACAATATTTTCTGATAAAAATATTTGCAAAATTTGTTCAATAAGGTATTATTTTTCCTCTTCAAAAGTAGAATTTCTACGCTCTCTAACGTAGAGTCGCTAGTGCCGAGACTCCCCACGGATACACAACGTTCTTAATAAAAGTGCGCGCGCTCGGCTGCGCGCGAAAGATGCGCAGTAGCAGCTGTCCGGAACTACCTTAAATCGGCTTAGTTTCGTAATACGATGTATAATTTAGGTTTTCTGAAAACAAATGTTCAATAGCTTCATATATTCCCACGTTATGAATTTTTCCATACCGCATTTGGTATTTTTGCCCGTTTTCCGTCAAAATTTTGCAAGTACGAATGAATTAATCCTTGATATTCCAAAAACGCATGAATTAATCCTTTATATTTCTGGACATCCCTTTTTTCTTTTCATATTTGAAATCAGCATTAAATTTTGATTCCAAACAAGACGATTTTAAAAACTTTTCATCGATTTCTTCAATAGTATATAGTAGGCAGTCGCCTTAATAATGAGTTCCCCATTGATACTGAGGAAAGTTCCGGGGGGAGCAGTGGATGTAATGAGGCTAAACGACAAAGGAAAACAAGATGATTGACCGCGAACCTTGTGTTAGATTTAGATAAAAAAGCTTTAAACACAACTAATTAAGGAAACCTTAACTATTCTCGTTAAAAGACGCTTTAGCTAATCAGTTTTAAACACACTGACATACTTATTTATTCCAAAGGTATTTCATGACGGTCAAGTCAGTCATTACCTCGATGGTAAAGAAGAGGCTAACTCAAGCTGGATGCGCTTCGTTCGCTGTGCACGGCACAAAAAAGAACAAAACATGGTTGTATTTCAGTATCATGGGTGTGTCTACTACCGAACCATACGTGACATAATGCCAGGTCAGGAGCTTCTTGTTTGGTACGATGGACGCTACTCACAGTTTATGGGGGTTCCTGTTGCATTGAGTGACTCCAGTAGTAGAGGTATAGTATAACACGTTTTTGGGAAACTAGACTCAGGCGCTTGCCGCACTACTTTTTCTGAGAACGTGCGCAGAAATATTTAGATCTAGTTACTAGGATTTCTTATAAGTGCATGGGGAACTAACGGTACTGACTTAGGCATAACGTGACACTGAAATAGCTTACCACTATCTTGTGTGTCTCGTAATGCTCTGACTTGCCACAGCGCGGAGTACAGGGTACGGCTTACTGTAAAGTACAAGGTACATACCTCTACTAACACTGAAAAGGCTTCCAACTGTTTGATGTATAATATAAATGTAATGAATTAGTGCAAATACACTGATCACTCTTTATTCCGCTGGTGTTGACAATATAGAATTGAATGGATTAATAACTCTCTACTAGCTCGATGAATGCTAAACTCTGTGGGTTTAGTCTCCGTTGATTTAAGATTCCGTAGATTTTTAGACCCCTGAACTTTGTCTTGTCTTGTCTTGTCTTCTCACTTCACGCTCTCTCGACTTACACTTGGAATGTAAAAAATGGAAAAATATAACGTGACTCACTTCTAATTAACATTTTTCTTTTCGCAACAATAACCACAGTCTATTGTTACGGTTAGTGATATACAATAAAGCGCGAGAACGAATTCACAGTTTATATAATTTTTATTAAAAGTTTTACTTATCAATTATATTATTCTGTTGCTGTCATTCAATAGGAGTACAGCCGCCAAGAGATCTTGTAGCACAAAGATCACGAGAACGAGGCAATTCATCAGAACCACCAGCAAAGCGACAAACAACAGAGCATACACACGCACAACGAGGTCGGCCACCATTACGACGAGCGCTAACTTCAGCCAACGAACAATCAAAATCAGATTCCAGGGATATAATAGCTAGCATAGACGATAAAAAAGAAGAAAGAAGAGCAAGCTCTCGGGGGCGTGGTCTCTATCCAGCCAAAACTTCATCTCGAAATGGAATCCGTAGCGATCAACAGGAGGATGATTTCACATGGCGATGTAATTTATGTTTTAAAGCTTTTGCTGTTCGCGAACAACTTGAAGAGCACCACTGTAATGGTCTTGGGAATGCAAAGAATCTCGTTTGTCCTCACTGCAAACAGAGCTTTTCGCACCCAGTAGAGTTTAGAAATCACGTTGAAACTCACGCAAATGAAAGACCTTTTCGTTGTGGTTATTGCACTCGGGCATTTCCCAATGCTGCTTTGTTAAACCAGCACGTACGAGTACACATTGCTGAAAGTAACATTGCAAAACTCGGAGTACGGCAAGAAAGAGTGGCGCATGAGTTTAAATTCTAGCAGATTATAATTCTAACATAATAAATTAATGCACTACTGCATTCAGGTACGGATCAAGGGGTGGTGAGGGGGGGCGACTAGGCAACTAGTCATTCCCCTCTTTTGCCATTTCTACCCCTTTTATGGGTTTCCTGTGGTATAAGCGCACACGTAATTTGCCATAAAAGGCCCCCTCCTGGATCCGTCCCTGACATTTCACTTCTTTTATCTGGACAAGGAATGTTTTTTCAACGCTTTCTCGCGACTTTGGATTTAACTCACAGCTATTTGACTACACACCATCTCACATCAATTTTAAGCAAGTGCTGATTTTAGACTTAAACGTTGGGCTTCGTCTGCATGGCTTCTGGCCAATGGTATCCGCAAATGCTACGCTGTAATTTACTCGTCAATGGAAAAAGATGTATAAATTGACATCAAAAGGAACTATTCAATATTAAATGGACATATTTTGTACTCGTATTAAAAAGCAAAGGAAAACATCAAACAATTCATAATGCAGTCATTGATAAAATTATTCAAATGGAACCAAGAAATGAGGCGATCTTTGTTAAAACGACTTCAAATTTCTAATGACGATCCTTTAGAGGATTTTTCGTTTGAGTGGGAAACGTATGATAAGTCGTGACACTTGAATGGTTTCCGTGTTAAAACATTGTTTATTTTCTCGCTTTCTGATTGGTTCAGAGCGGAAACCATTTAAGAGTCACGGTACCGTACGTTTCCCACTCGTACGAAGACTACTCAAATTATTTTGAAGCATCGTTGAAACAAGAGTTAAGTTAAATTTGAGGTGGAAAAACGTCTGCTGAATGGTAAAAGCATTTACAAATAAATTCGACGTGAGAGATGAATAAAATTAGTTCATTGAAAGGCAATTCTTCTGAAGTTAAGCGATAACTAAACAACTATTGGACTTCAAAAGTTTTTAAAGCTCTTTGCCGGTCATAAATTTAAACGCTTTCAACTAGAAAACCGGAAAATGTTAACATATCAAGGGAATTTAGCAGGCAGGGGTACAAAAGTGCAAATTTGGCGGCATAAACACCACTTGGTGCCCACTTTTTCTGAAATTCGTGATGCGTTTATTGGAGGAATCCGTGCCGTGCCCGTGACCATGCCGTGAGTAATTCACAGTCATTCGAAATCTGCTCTAGTGGTGTATTCAAACAGTTTCAACAAGATTCAAACTATGCCTAACAACTCTTAACACCTCACAAATAACACCCAACAGGTTGTGCAAATGCTCTCAACTTTGAACACAACATTGTTGGATCTTGTTGGCCAACAATGCTGGAGGCGTTTGCTCGAGGCTTAAGGACGTTCGCGGGCACTGTTTCTGAGCATCCTTTCTACGCACGATCGCGCGCTCTTTTTATATAAGCGAGGAACGCCTGCCTTATTTATCGACTTACGTAAACATCAGGAAACGACACTTTCTCTAAAAATAATTCTTTGAAAAAGCATTTTTTACTTTTTTTAGATACGTTTATTCCCCTATTTCACACATTCTCACCGAGTATGAAAAAGGGTTTAACGTTAGAAGTTATTTTATTAAAAGCTTTTTGATCTACGCAGGCAAAATTGCTTACAGTTGCCAATGTTTTCTGTATAAATCAGTGCGAATTATCTTCAAAACGAGCAGTCACCCCAATTTTTTTTGGCTTATGATACAAGCTAACCAATATCTATCATCCATGAGAGTATTTTAAAACGTTTAACGTTAGAGCATTTGCCCACGAACATCCTTAAAGAACACACATTAGACGACTTTCAAAAATCACGGTCGCCAATCGGGAACTGGTGAAGAGTTACACGGAAACGAGGTCACCAAGGCCTCGTTCTTCGTTTATCGTAAACATGGCGTTCAACTCGTTCAACTGTACTTTTATACTGACAGAAAATGATATACCTGGATCTTCTCTAGGAGGAAGAAATACCTCAGAACTTAAAAATGACGAATTTTTCACGATGAGGCCTTTGAGACCTCGTTTCCATGTAATTCGTTACTTGTCCTCGAAAAGTTGTCTATGAGTTCAACCCAGGGAACATTTCCTGTCCTTGGGGACTGGACATAGGGGCTATGCCGCTAATCCAATTTACCATGATAGAGTCTTGAGTAGCCCATGATTATAGAGGTAGCCCTAGCCCTAATATGCTATAATAATCAATGACCCTAACGGCCCACCCCTGCTTAGTGCAAAAAAATGGTAACCCACGCCCTTTTTTCTAGCCCACCCCCTATACTACTATACATGTATGTCAAGTCCCTTTGGGATGGAGGTGTACACACAGAACTCTTCTGTATCTGCCCCTTCTTTTAAGTCTATAGAAAAGAAGTTTGATACGTACCGAATTTTGGCAAAAATTCACCCAACACTGACTCATTTATATATATATTACGCATTTAGGGCTCGTAATTGACCTATTACGCTATATGCCTTACACGTCTTTTGAGCCCATCCCACATGGCTTACTTGCCTACTCCTTCTTGTGTGATACTTTTTGGTGG
>JANTNT010201942.1:0-16440 GCA_024752375.1 Entacmaea quadricolor
TGGGGGACATTAAAGAACCTGTTGAATTGTTCGTAGAAGAGTAGGGGATTGTCTGCCGGTTCAACAGCCTATTCCAACTGGAGGCATAACATACTAACGTACTAATTAATTTCGTCAACATCTTACTAGAACATCACCCTTATTTAGAATTACGTTTCAAACTATTTACTTCATCATCATCACCATCACCATCATCACCATCATCACCATCATCACCATCATCACCATCACCACCATCAGCATCACTAAACAACCGCAGTTTGGGTTTGTCCCCAGAAAAATCTTTTCACTAAAACAATTTGTGCCGAAGTGTGTACGTGTTTCGAACAACGGCTGAGATATCTTCCAAAGAACTTAGCTATTTTTTTAAATAAAATAACTTAAAGATAGTTTTCATCATTCCTTCTTCGACATGGTCAAATTCGTCGTCCATTTACCGACACTTCAAATCGGATTAACCTCGTAATCTCATTCATGATTAACTAAAAAGTGAACAAAGTTTGGCAGACTAAAATCACACGAGCCAAAGGTTAATTTCTTTCGTTTCATCCAAAGCAAACAAAATCAGTAAACACTTGGATAGCGGCTATTATCAATGATATCTAATGACGTTAGTAAAGCTGTATTTTTGTAAACTTATCAAGGGTTTGTCACATTCGCTGCTACTTGGGGTAAACAATATCTAGATTGTTTGTAAAATTCCTTCGAAATCTCAAATAACTACGTTAAAGAACACGTCAGGGGGTGGAACCGGGTGCACTTGGCCCCTAAATTCTTGGTTTGGATAAAACTTTAAAGAGCCTGCCTTGCAGACTCAATTTGCTCATGCCTCCCCCCCCCCTCCATCCAGTGATTTTCCACTTCCGCCGTCCCTGTAAGTCTATTGTATAAAAAAATATATACCTAAGTTTAATTAGGTTTGAAAAAATGTCATCAGGCAGTCCGAACAGTCCGGATATATAATTTATGTTTAATGTCTAGTTTTTTTGTGTTTTGCAATAATATTTATCTATGATAATACCAATTTTTTTTCTCGTTTTAGGATCTTACGTCTTGCTTCGAAATCCGATTTTCTGCCCAGTACGTTATCGGTCTTTGCTCGAGACCTGGTTACAAGGCTTCTAAAGGGACAGTTCTTCAATAGTCAACACGTGAAGAGTCATCCTTTTTTTACTGGAGTCAATTGGAAAATGGTAAGCTTAAGTTATCTATGAGTAGGATGGAAATTATCTTGTCTCATACCAAGAGAGCGCCATAAAAGCCTTTTATTGTGGTCTTTTGGCATACTATATGTTACTGGTTATCAAGATATAATTTAACAGTTGCCGGTATAGTATGTTTTAAAGCTTTTTTATTTTTTGTTTTGAATCAGAACCAGCACAGGAAAATTCATTCTCGAGTTTTCGCTTTGTGTTGTTTAACACAACTCAGGGTCCGCATTTTTTTTCTTCATGTAGCAAATACCAAATAATACTTTCTCCTTTTCGAGAAAACTATTCAAATTACAGTTACAAGGCTAATTTGTTTTGTATTTTCAGTGTAAGATTTTTCACATGATGCTAATCGTGGACAAAATTTTTCAATTCGAAAGAAGTCAAAACAAAAATCAATTCCCCAAATATCAAAATAAAACCATTGATCCAAATTAGTTGTGTGTATATTTGGATCAACATTAAATGAATGTTTTCCGATAAAAGGAACAAAGCAGGAAACGTAAAGAAAATTGATTAAGGTTATTTGAAATCGCATTTTCTGGCAACATAAGTAGCAATAAAGTAAATATGTGAAAACTTTCGCTCGCTGAAATAATTGTTTTTGACAAAAATAATTCGTTGCATAATATATCGAATAGTGCGGGTCGGTAGTTTAGATAAAAAATTGATTACTCTGATTCATTCACTTAAGAGACTGATCATTGTAGATGGAATATGGCTTTGAATGAAAAGAAATAGTCATAGAAATCACCGAATCGACCGATATTGCTTAATAAATGGTTTACAAAATCAATAATGAATATCTCGGCTATTGGGATCTGTGGCAGACTAGCCGTAGATGTGATACAATGCTCCATAGGAATTCGAATACTACAGTTTTGCAAGGAGCTACTAAATCTGTTGACTTGTGTGGGCGGGATGTTTACAGAAAGAAAAGAAAAAAGGGGGATCTCAAGATGCTACAACAAGATTTGCCTCTAAAATTTAGATGAGCTAAAATACATCAAATTAGTTCAAAATAGTTCAATGCGCTGGTTTAAAGTTCAGCTGTAACCTTTTAAAATCGTTTAACTTCTTACATATCAGTATAGCTGATTGTCAAAAACTTGAAGGTTGTCCAGCACATAAACACCGCATGCTGAAAGACTCAAAGAAATGTTACGTGACGATGTTCGAAAGCGAAGAACTTTACTGGCATATATTTAATTTTGACAATACCAAATGTTTTATAGATTGGTTAATTTTAACAAATCTATTTCATTAGTGGAGATGGTCACGTGACACGATATTTTAGTCATTATGCGCGGAAAACTCTTTTGACAATGACTTTCTCTCTCTTTAGAGCAATTTTTGTATGAGTGGGAACGTACGGTACCGTAACTCTTAATGGTTTCGGCTCATATGTTAATTTTTGCTTCCAGGTCAAGGGGCGTTTAACTACTCCACCTAGTATTACCAGAAAGATATCTCATCCTCCTCGGCTTCGTAAAAGCAGCAGTGAGACGTGTATACAACCGCAGACACCCGTATCGGTCAACGAAGATTACCTGTCTCCTCCTTACCAAGTACGCCCCGCGTCAACACCGTTAAACTATCCTAACACAAGGGTACAACATGGCGACTTTACCGATGAATCCTTAGGATCTTCATATCCACAGTATTCACCCCAAAGCGCTCCTCGTATACTTCGAAGTACTCTCTCCTCGCCAGATCTGAGTTTGTTTGGACAAGATACTGATGACTGCCAATGGACACGTGAACGGCATTCACACCATGCGGGACACTCGCGAAGTTATCCCGACAGATATGCTTACAATCAATTCAGTCCCATCAGATCGAGTAATCGCTATGGTCTTTCACATTCAATGTCTGATCTAAGTAATATCGATCGCTATGATGTTTATGAGGCGCCTTTGCACATGTACGGTCGACCAAGAACATCATCTTTGACAGATACGGCTCCTGGTGGTCAAAATGACTCGTACAATCCACGAGGCCTCGTGACACGTTATTCATTCCCACCGAGTAACGTTGACTACATGCAAGGACTAAGCATGAGAAACAGAACTACAGATGATTATGATCATAGTTATGGAGGTTTTTGTAGGTTGCCTGGCAACAGTTTTGATGGCAGGCAGTACGATACACGGTACATGGACTCTCGCCAACAGCATAACCAGCCAAATAAATCTTATAATGGTCCAGTACCTTATATTTATAGAACAGAAAATTATACCAAAGATTTTGGTCGCTATTCCCATAACAACCACTTCCATTTTGGAAACTACGACTCGCATCATGATTCATCGATATCCGATCTTCGATCGATTAATTCCGTTCAAGGTTCGATCGCAAGTTCTCCAAGGGAATCCTATAGCCGAACGTCTGATATTTACATTGAAAATTCTCGGGAAAGCTTCGGGAGTGGTTTTTCGACGCTGCAACGAAGTCGTTCGTGTTCGGACTTAAATGCGTCGGATAATGAGGAAAGCAAAGAAATCACACAAAACCAATCGATGGCTGCTTCTAAAGTGATCGAAAGGCGAAAGAACCATCCGTTAGCTAAAATACCTATTCCTTCTTTTGAAGAATTCAAACGTAGAAATTCCACACAGAATGTTGATGGAGACTTGAGCAATTCATCACGAGGAAGAAACGAAAATTTTCTACCAACTAAAGAAAAACAAGAACACCCAAATGAAGAAAAGCAAGAACACGGCCATTGTATAGAGAAGAAAACAACAATTAAGGACAAGATTCGATCGACTGCCTTTTTAACGAGTAGATATTCTTCAAAAGAAAGGAGAGGATCTAGGGATGCTTCAAAGTCCCGAAGCGATCCCTCGGGTTCCGCGCGGAAGAGAAGCAGCGAGAAATTTCAAGAAAGTTACTATTCACAAAACGATGTGATTCATAATCTTATGTTGAAGTACGGTCTGTATGAAAGAGGCGAAAGAAAAAGAGAAGCAAAAGATAGTTTAAGTAAGGAAGAAGAAATTATGTCTGCAAAGACAGAATCTACTTCGAAAAATAAGAAAGATTTGGGAACAAGTTTAGAAAGTGACATTCAGGCCACCGTAAAGATCCCGGAAGTGAACAATCACACTGAGATAGACAGCAATGCTCGTGGAGCGAGGAATGGCCGACGTAGAGCTTCAGCTGTTCTGCACAGAGATGCTCCAAAACTGACTCACAAAAGTTATTCATCTTTAAGCCCCTCAACTGCATTGCAATTATCATCTGAAAACTCAAGCTTCGGAGGCCAAACTGTAGACCCAAATAACAATTTGAAAATTAACGGAGATGAAGATGAGGAAGACCGAAAAAGCAGAGCCAAAAAAGATGGTTTTCAATTTAAAAATCTTGACACTACGACTCGGGGTAGACAAGATATATCTATAGCCGGTGTCTACAAGACAACTAGGCTAAGAAAATCTTTGACTCCAGAATCTTTAGAGTCAGTAGGAGCTCAGAACATTTCCCTAGACGATAGAGACTCTGGAGACTCCGTTACTAAGGAAACTGGCGGAAAAACTACTGGGTCACAAAAGACTTCAAAAACACTTTGGGCGGCAGCGAAAGATAAGTTAAAAATCAAAAAATCCCCGAATAGTTCCCCTTTTTTAAAACGAAAGGAGAAAGAAGACGTGAAAGATAAAAACGAAAGAAATTTCGAAGAAGAGGGAGAAAAGAGCGAAAAACCGTCGAGCTCTTTGAGTACAGAAGAACCTGTAGACATGGCCAACTCTAGTAAGCAAGAAACTTCACGAAAAGAAATAAATAGGCTTAGATTTGCTAGGAACTTTGCTAAGGAAGACAATACTAAGAGAAAATTATCAACAGATTCTTCATCTCAAGGACAACTACGAAGAAGTGGTATCCATAGCAGTCTTCTTAGTATTACAAGTAGTTTGTATTCAACAGATATTGATTTAGATGACAGTGGTAGCTGGCACAGCGAGTTAGATACTAGTAACTCTAGCAGGTCTGGTAGTAGAAAGCGTTGGGAAAGCTTTCACAGTAATGTTAGTGCTGATAGTGGCTCAGCTCACATGTATGAGTTTGAGACTGACTCGATAGCAGCAGAAATGGATGACGAATTTCAAGAGCAGGAGACCACAGGTAACAAGAGTTGCTGTCATTTAATTTGATTATTTAAAGCTACAAAGTATTGTGTATTTTTGAAAATTTTTGTACACCATTTTCTCAGGATTGCGCTCTAATCCAAATCGGTAAGGTGCAAAGTTGCACGCAATATTGCAAGCAATTGATGATTAGCATGTGTCCAAACCTGCAATTGCGGCGCGCAATATATTGCGAGCAACGTTGCATAAGTAGAATAGAGTTTTACTTCTGCAAAGTTGACATTTGCGCGGAACAATTGTTCGCAACAATAAGATTTATAAGTATATCTACAACCGTTCTTAGTTTCGCATCGATTTTTTACGGATGTTCAAAGATCGGATATTAAGCCTTTACCAACGAATAATCCCAAAAATTAACCATAGTATAAGATAGATAAAAATGGCTTTCCACTCGACAAATCAAAATGATTCAGTCAACACCCCAAATTCCAATTCAATCTTTAGGCTTTCACCTAGATTGGATCTTAGCTCTGTTGTGATTCTCCAACGTTGCGATACACCAACGAAAGCTATGTAGATCAAAAAGCAACTTACGGCTATCATCTTATCTAATGCTATTACTATAATCTAACATCTTTCTTTTTCTTGATAGAAAACAGAAAAAAGAGTGATGTGGAGGTAGAGAGAACGGATAGTGGAATTGGAGGAGACATTGGCCTAGATCATAACTACAAGCGTAGCTGGGAGGATATCGTACTGAAGAGCTCTAAGCATTGGTCTGTTGTAGCGGCTAGCGCTCGCCATTGGCAAGACCTCGCGAAGAAAAGCAAGAAATCTAAAGAGATTACTGGCAAGAAAATGAAAAGCATAGCACCCGCCATTACTGAGGACATGGTAATGAATTAGTGGTAAAACCATAAGAACAGAAGAATCATTATTAAATGTTTTGACAAACAAATTCTAGCGGGTTAAAATGTGCACACAAATTACTGATGTAAACTGGAATTTTTTTTATTTTTTCATTTCATTTATATGATTTGCCCTAAGGACAGGTGAAGTACAATAGGACACAAGGTCCCCTAATAGGCACAACACCAAATCCCATCCGCTAAGAATGCCCTATCCCCTCCCACAAATCCCATAAAGAAGAGCTAAAACACTAAGGATGGTCATCGACAGAGTTTCTTTACGTCCTTAGCGGTTCTTTTACGTCCCTCCGATATTTTTCGGTAAAGTATGGAGAGACGGGACCACCATTTTAAGTGATCATCCGAGCCACTCGAAAGTCTAACAATTTGCAGATATTTTTACAAAGGCAGCACTTTCTCTTATTTTAAGACCCTGAGTGTTGTGTTGGACTCGAACCACGACCTCCCGCACAACAAACTGGCGCCCAACCAACTGAGCTATCCTGGCGGCGGTTTAATGTGTTACAAGTAGGCCTAGTCCAGCCTTCTTCAACCTGCACAGGACAAAGAAACCATGTACTAAATGCTACTTTTTGTGTCACTGACTGCTATAATGTTGTTTTTACAGGTTGAGTGCGTTGACTGCCAGAAGTTCTTTGTTCCCCAAGACAAAAGGTTAACAGTCTTTAAGCTCTTCGCATACCCTTCTTTGCAGGCGTTTTTATTGTCGTTCAAACTTCCTCCTCACTAACGCCTGCTCAAACGAGCAGAACATTCCATTTCTAGAGCTCGACCAATCAGAGCTTAGCTACTAAAATATATGGGAGCTTCACCTTAATTTTGGCCAGTTATTCACAATAATATAAACAATAAAAGAAATTATATTGGCTGATTTGCTGGTGCTGAAGACAAAGGGAATGGAATGTTCTGATCGTTTGGGCAGACGTTAGTAAGGAAAGAGTTTGACCGACAATCAAAACACCTGCAAAGGAGGCTACACTTCGCAGGATTATGAAAAACTTACGGTGTGGACTTGATCAAAGTGCAGTGAGCGTAAAGTCGAGGACACACCCTGTAACACTGCACCAAATATTGCTGGCAATAGATGAGTTGCAACGTTTGTCCACCCTTCCAATTATTGCGAGCAATATTGCATAACATTGCACACAACAAATGATTTCGTGCCCTCTTATTGCAACGTAACATTGCTGGCCATTGTCATGTGACTTATGTAATTAGAATGTTGGTGGTCGTCCAATCAAAACTCTGACTTTCTTCTTTTTACCGCGCAAAAATTAAATATAGCAGGTTCATTCATTACACTAATTTTCCATGTTAAAGTTGAAGTGTGAGGTGACATCCCGAAATCTTTTTGCATTGCAAGCAATATTGCACGCAGTGTAATAGCATGTGTACTGTTAAATAAGGGACCATTCAAAAAGACATTTTTTATGGGGTAGGGGGGACTGGTGGAAATAAGGGGGGCCACCCAAAATAATACAGCCCAAAACGATGGGCCACCCAAAATAATACAGTGTCATCCAAAAAATACATAGTATTGGGGATGGGCCACCTGGAAAAATACATACATGAGGAGTTGGGCCATCAAAATATAGTGTTTTTCAAATTTCCACCAGCCCCCCTACCCCATAAAAAATGAATGGTCCCTAAGCACTATATTTGATTAACGTACCGTATGCGTGTACCGTTATTCGTCACACTCATAAGAAATTTTGCTAGTACGGTGTTGATGGTGACTTGTATTAGTAAAATGTCAGGTTTTTTTTACATTTCAAGTCTAATAAAATGAGAAGCGGCGATAAAGATCTGTTTTTCTCTTTACCTTGTACCCTTTACTCAAAACAGTGATATACTTACAGAGGTCTTTATATATTTCTAATTTCTAGCGGGCAAGAGTTGGCCAAAGACTCACCCGTAGACCTTTCAATATGTACAAAATGTAGAGAAAATCGCGTTGAAAGGAAAGAAGCTATCATCGAATTGGTGCAGACAGAAATTAACTATGGGAACGATTTACAAATTCTTAAAGAGGTGAGAATAATGTTGATACAACAGGCCGCCGTTCATGAAATGCCTGACTGAATTAAATTCTGGATTAAATCGAAAACATGTCCACAAAAGGTGTTGTAGTACTGGAGTCATGATAAAATTTTAATATTTCGAATGCCGACGCTAGTGGCGAATCTAATCGAATCTAATCGAATCAAGAGAGAGACATGGACGGGGACTCTTTAGGGGGTTGCAGTATCTTCGGGGGGTGCAGCGGTAGAGGGGCGAGCTTTAGGGGCTAGCAGTCAAATAGATAAAAAGGTAAAAAATGGGTACAAAGTCGTCCCCCTGAACCCCACCCATCGATAAGGAGCTTTAGACTTTCTAGATATTCAGCAAGTTTTCAGGAAATAAACAAATATCACCTAATTGTTGGAATCAAAGCAAGAGAGAACGAACAGTATTGGAAGCTACGTCATGAACATTTTGCAGGTCATGCTCCCGCCCATTATTTCACGCGAGCACCTTAAGGAATTTTAAATTTACAAACTCTGTAGCTCATCAACTGACCACGTCTATTTCATTTTACAGGAATTTTACAGTCCACTTCAGTCAGGTGGCATCCTTCAGCCCGATAACTTGGCTGAAATCTTCCTGAATCTCCAGGTACATAATATTGTTGTTCTTCTATGATCTATATACAGGTGCTTCTAACCTCTCCCTAGCTCCCCTGGGGGTAAAACGAGAGAATTTTAGAGGGTGGGGTGGATAGGGACGAGAAGCGGCTGATCGTTAGCAATCCAAGAGTTTACAAAAATTCTTAAAAACGTTTTGTCTTTACTTCCCGTGCTGCCATGTTGGATACTAACAGGAGCTGGTGGAAGTGAGCACAAGGTTTTCACGTCGCCTTCAGAATGGTTTGGAAGTGTCAGTGTCCAATGGAAATGAGGTGAGAATGAATAATCCTTAGTAGATTGAATTAGTACTAAGTAGACCGCATTAGTAGCACTAGGAATAGATATTAGAGTAAGTAAGGAAAGTAGTTAGGCTTAGAAAGAAACACAACGAATAAATTCCGAGCTATTGCTCTCAGATATATCGGAAATGAATTCACCGACTTCGATGGGACTTTCGGACTGTGTACTTCCAATGTTCTACCGGTGAGACAAATAAAGAAAATCGATACTAGCAGATAGCCTAGGTTAATATCCAGACCGCCTTGTATACTGATTCAACTTACTAGATTAGCCCCTTTTAAGTTATTCAGAAGGTACTGCCGCCTTTAAATTTCACTAAAGGACAAGAGTTAACCAAGGTTTACACATTTTATTTTTAAAAGCCATTTAGTTTTAGGACCCCCCTCCATTTAAATTTTTGAGAAACTGAATGGGATGTCAAATAAAGATATGTAAATGAACGAAATAAAATATGACGATTTGAACTAGATTCAAGTACCTTAATTTTTGTACTAAGCCTTGCTTCGTTCGGCGACGGAACATAAAGTACCAACATGCAGTCAGTTTATGCGCCTTCTATTTCAGTCCATCAAGTCAGTCCCGACGTACTTCTTGAGTGGACGTCAGCTGTTAAACTAACAGTTAAAGCATTTTTACAAATTTCCACTGCTGGTGAAGAAAAAGGACGACCAAGTAGCAAAACTGAATTTTTTGAGAAATAAGTACATGTAGAAGAACCTATATAAAAAATACCTAATGCTCGATGCACTGTATGAAACACTGCGAAAATGAATAACGTCTTTGATCCTCATGAATAATTAATGAGTATACTAACAATATTTTGAAGTGTGCACTGAAACAATAGCTGACATTAAAAAAGAATGTTCGAAATGTGAACATCTTTTGTTCCAACAGGGCATTAATAAGCTTGAATGTAAGGAATAAAATATTCATATTTTTGTGACATTTTGTTGCCTTTAATGCTATAGTGATTTTACTTTGGCCGCGAACAAAAAAAGTAAGTAAGTAAGTAATAGTTCGAAAGAAAACAAAAGAAAATAATGTAATTAATGTCTACTATTTAAAAATTAGACCTCGAGGACGAATGGACTACGAGTCAATAGCCATGAGGCCGTAAGCCGAATGGGCTATTTGAATCGTAGTCCATGAGGCCGAGAGGTCTAATTGTTTTAGTATAAACCTACTAATCGGTCAAATAAATCGATATAAACAATTTTGAATGAGTTAAAACCATTTATTTTCCTCAAAAACTGGAATGTTTCGCTACTAGTAGGCTATCACAAATTAGTCCTCTGGTAGCGTAGCCAATCAGAATGCAGGATTGGTGATAGACCGTTAGTAGGTTTATACTAATATGTATTACGTTGCATAGTCCGGCTGTATATTAATCTTTGATGTGATCCCTTACAATTCAATGCGCAAGATGTTTAAAAATAATGTCAAAGCAAAAAGCTCTATGAATAAACGTAATCACTATCAGTTTTTTTAAAACTCATTTAACGTTTATCGAACATACCATTATATTGATTCATTTGATTTATTTTTGTTTTTGTAGGAATTCTCGCAGGTTAATGTTGGTGGTATATTCTTAGAGAGCGTTGAACTCTTCCAGTCATACGAGATTTACTGCTCAAAGCAGGTAGGAGCCTACAATACTGGTTTCCAATGATGGAGTTCCAATCATTCCTAGGCCCGTAGCCAAGGGGGGTGCACGGGGTGCGTTCGCACCCCCAAAGGCCCAAAAGATCCGCATTTTGAAGCACTGTCAAGGTCCACTATTCACTGCCAAAATAAAACCTACTGCACTCTCTTTCCAGTTTTTGGTTTTCACCCATTTTCATGTCATTTTACTTGGCTTCGCACTACAATTTGGGCTAAGAGCTTATGGTCTTACAACGAGACCCCGAGTTCAAAAATCTAGTAAGACCCAAATGTTAAGAGGCTGTCTCTCTAAAAACCGCCCATCGCCTTTCGGGTTGAAAACTCGATTTCCCTGCTATTCTATCTGTGAGTTCCCTATTATCCAGATTTTGCAATTAAGGAAGTAAGCTTTCCTCAACCAATACCCTATATAAAATTGTTGATAATGTTAAGTTGACAACGATTCCTCAAATGGTAAAGTGATTATGGAAGAAGTAGCCAATGGCTACATAATCACTATACCATTTGAAGAATAGTTGTCAACTTCACGTTATCACAATCTTGTATAGGGTATTGGTTGAGGAAATAAAGCTTACTTCCTTGGTTGCAAAATCTGCTCGCTTCGCTCTCCAAATAATCCTTGCCGCCGTTTGCAGCAAAACTCATTGCTCGTAAAAAATGCGGCTCGCTTCACTCGCTGTTTATTTAAAAAAGTTTGCCGGTAAGTAACTTATTCGAACAACTTTATCTACCTAATATTTATTTCTATGAATTGCTGCTATCCTAGATAAACTACTAAGACAATTAGTGCATATTGATAGTTTGGTTTGGTAACTTATTTAAACAACTGTATCTACCTAATATTTATTTCTATGAATTGCTGGTATCCTCAATAAACTACTCGGACAATTAGTGCATATTGATAGTTTGGTCCACTTTGTCCTCGGGAGCCCCCTCTCCTCCCACAAAAAAACCTGGCTACGGGTCTGGATGAAAACATGGATTTTTAAAGTAATGATGAAAATGATGATGAGGTTTCCTACCGTAGTAGTCAGGATAAAGGCAATGATATAGTTGTGCAAGAAATTGGTTATCCGAGCGATGAAGAAGAAGAAGAAGAAGAAGAAGAAGAAATAGGAGAAGGAGGAGGAGGAGAGAGAAAAGGAAATAGATGCAGATGTAGTTTGGCAGACAAGAGTTGGACGACGTGCGACAACATATTTCTCTTGACAATTGTTTTGGAGATTCCGAATAAAGTAAAATCATCAAGAAAAGTTATTTAATATTGCTATTATTGGAAAATATAGTAATGTAAGCGATTATGGCATTATAAAATTTTTGGGGTGGGTCATTATTTTTCGAGCAATTAAAAGGGGGGACGGGTCATACAAAATTGGACTTCAAACCAGGGGTGGATTACTCGCAAATTTTCATATCGCACCCCCCTTACTTTCTGACCAGTCCCTTAGAACATTTGCCCGCGAACCTCCTTATAAACATAAGTGACAATTTTACATTAAAAACATGAATAAATTGCTGATGATTAGCGCGTGCGCACTGCAGTTTCTGACGGTTCATATAATAAGGATATTTTAATAAGTGTTATCAACAAAGCTAATTGTGTTTTTATAATTAGAGTTTTTCTTTCACGAAGGTAGCAATTAATAGCTATAAGCTAGCAAACCTTTTGGAAACGTGGGATTAATTATTCGATATCATCGACTGTATGAGATAATTAAGTTTACCTTAATTTAACCCACTCATTAGAAAGGGTGACTTAATAAAAACAAAAACTGCAAGAGAATGACAGAATACAAGAGGCTTTGGTCAGTGGCACAAGTTTGCTGTTTGCAATAACTTTGAATTTATCATCAACTTAAAATGAACAGCCTTATTGTAAAAGTTCTTGTTTTGGTCGTGCTTTTGAATGCTGTACTTGAAAGTGAAGCTGTATTCACTGGGTCAATCACAAGAAAAATGCAAAGTGGGAAAAGATCTCAGGAGGTAAAATCTATCATCATTATAGTTTATCTAGTAAAATTCAACAGTGCACTATATTTGAAGGGGAAGTTGAAGCAAAACATTCAAAAATTGACCTTCACTGAACACAAAACTAAACCATTTGTTAATAAAAGTGTTTGGAGGAGAAAGAGCACGGGGCTTCCTTTGCAGTGCAACAAAAACAAAAAGTAGAACTTTATAGCTTGTGCTTGCTCTCATGCTTATATTGAAATTCCAATGTTTTAGCAAACTGTTGAAAGATTTGCGTTCACTGAGGAATTTTTACCCTTTGGGACAAGGGCGTCAAGAGATGTAGGGATTTTTTAATTTAAAAAGATACTCGGCTCTTGTTTGTTGTATATTAACGGAGGCCGTATATTAATATATTTTGATTGATATATAGATGATAAATATATGTTTCATTTCCAGATGGAGCTAAGAAACAAATGGAAGAGAGAATCGTTGGATGCTCTAGCAGATGACAACAATATCTGTAAAAGGGCAAGACAGATTGGCTGCGACTTGAAATACGAATATAACTGAATAACTTTAAAAATATCGACCCACCGAAGTATAAATGGAATATCCGAAAAGCCAAAATTCTGATAAAGTTGTAATTTTCGTTGTTTCGCTTTCAAATAAATTATCTTGTGTTTTACAATTAAACTCTAAACGTAAATATACTCATTGTCTTATTTTATGATACTTCAGTTATTGAGAAGGAATATAGGATTTAAGTAGTTGAAGTCATTCGAGATTTTCACCTTGAATTATCAATGAAACTTAATTTTCCCCAGTTTACTCCTAAACGGATTTTCTATATATTAAAATTCTACTTTAATTTGACGGTGTAATGTTTAAAACCTAAGAAGTATCTACTTATTTCCCTGGGTTTCGGCTGGTTATATATCTCTTACTCATTTTAACTTCACAGCCTCAGGATTTGACCTTAGCATTCACGAGGGTTTTAAGATCTTGATAGACCTACCGCACCCCTTTCTTTTGTTTTTAAGAGATCATGGAGTTGGATTAACCGATCAATTTAATCTAACCCTGAAACAACCACAAGGATGATCAACTCAGGGGCAGCTAACTCACAGATCAAATTTGAATTTAGCGTGTTGATTTTTGTGGAGGGAGGAAAACTGGAAAACCCAGAGAAAAACCCTCGAAGCAAAGGAGAGAACCAACAAACAACTGTACTTACATATGACTATAGAGAACCCCTTGAAGCAAGGGAGAGAACCAACAAACAACTCTACTCACATATGACTATAGAGAACCCCTTGAAGCAAGGGAGAGAACCAACAAACAACTCTTCTTTCATATAGAGAACAGTGTTCAAAATTTCCAACCCATTCCCGTTGCCTGATCAGTCCGGATATATTAGTTATCCAAGCAGGACAAGGGTTATGGTGTCTCTCATTTTTTATAATCTCGGAGAGTTGAAGTAGCTACAATATGATTATGGTGCCGCCGGGGGGGGACTCCGTTAGGAAAAGGACAGGATGCTCGTCGATCCTTTTAGGGGTCAAAATCAGCGATCTGGTACCTTTTTGTGCGTCTCAAATTTGACTACCAAAGACTGAACTGGCACCTTTTAGGGTGTTATTTTTGGTAAATAAGAAACCCGAGATACAAATAACAGCGACAACAACTTTTCAAGAAGAAGGTGTTCAAAGCTTGTGTCTTTAATACTATTAAAACTTGAAAAAATATTTTAATATTTAAGGTTAAAATCTTGTGTTTCCACCCCCACCAGGATAACAATCAGATACCTTTTAGGAGTCGTTTTCAAAAATTCCGACAAGCATCCGGTCGACATTCTATACATCCTCCTGGATGATGGTGATGGTGATTGTGATACCAATGGCGATTAGTGATGATGTGGTTGACGCAGTATTCAAACGAACATACAAAACAACATCCATTTAATGACGCCTTTAATCGCCCCCATTAAGTGTGATGATAGCCATTCAGTACACTGAACACTGAGCCACGTCGTAATTAAGATTACAAAGATGCTTTATTAAATTATCAAAAAGATTTAAAATATTTTTTCTTTTATTTCTTAAAATTGTATGGTCTTATTCAGTAGACTTAGATCTTTTTCATTCAATAAAGGACCAAAACCTGGCAGGTCTGTGAATACGGGCACCTTTTTACTCTTTTTACACTGCGATAATAAAAATGACTAATATTATTAAAGAGTTAATTAACTTAATGTGCAGAACACACCAACAAGTAATTGCATACAAATATTTGGTGAAGAATTATTAAATTGTTTATTAAAAACTGACTCAAATACTAATAACTTCTGTTCTCAAACACCCACCTCAAAAATGTCTACAAATTACTATGAAGTAGAATAAATGAGTTTTTAGTTGGATAGTTTCAAAGATCAGCAAAAATAAGATGTGCTGTTATTGGATTTGATAGTATTCAATAAAATTGACTCCTTTGATGAAATGACTGAGTTAGTCCATCCCAATGATATTACTTATCACTGATTGCAAATAGTCATAATTATGACTTTAAACGTTGATATAGAGACGTCCAACAACTGCAAGAGAAGAACAGAATACAAGAGGCTTTGGTCGATAGTGCAAGTTTGCTGTTTTCAATAACTTTGAATTTATCATCAACACTGAAAATGAACAGCAGAGGCCTTATTGTAACAGTTCTTGTTTTGGTCGTGCTTTTGAATGCTGTACGTGAAAGTGAGCCTGTATTCACTGGGTCAGTTCTAATGCAAAATACAAAAGGAAAGAAATCTCCAGAAAAGGGAAAAAAGCTTAATAAGGTGTTATACATTGATATACTGAGGTGTTGTTCATTGATATAGGTGTTGTATATTTATATATAGGTGTTGTACATTAATATAGGTGTTGTACACTGATATAGGTGTTGTACACTGATATAGGTGTTGTACACTGATATAGGTGTTGTACATTGATATAGGTGTTGTACACTGATATAGGTGTTGTACATTGATATAGGTGTTGTACATTGTTCAATTGATGATCTATAAATATTTCGTTTCAGAGCCAAAGTTACCAATGGAATAGAAAAGTACGAACGGTAGAGCATGTGTGTACAGCGGCAAGAGCACTTAACTGTTTGCCATGATATCATAACACTTTAAAAGCAATGTAGCCCAGAAACTAAACTTTTAAATAACGCATGTATGGTAAATCTTCTAAAATTTATTTATTTTTTATTACCCCTTGACATTGAAAAATAAATATATCAAATCACTGTGAGTAGCAGATTGTGCAAGGGATTAATCGTAAATGGTTGATCGACTAATCTCTCCCTGTTCCATATGTGCGGTAGGGAGATTGTTCAGGTTGTATCGTGTATTTCTTTTTTTTTTTTTTTTTTTCCAGGATTTGTTAGATATTAATATGGAAAACACTGGTTCGAGCCCCGATATTAACATTTTATTGTATTTGTCTTCCTTTTTGTCTTCCTTTTTGTCATTATTATTATTATGGCAGTGTAGAATACATCGGTATGCCGATATCATTACGTTTAGTCGGGCAGTGTGTACACTGTAACCGGCTAAACTAAAGCCTAATCTATATCTAGAAACGTGATATTA
>JANTNT010202053.1:0-10249 GCA_024752375.1 Entacmaea quadricolor
GAATTTTTTGAAAATAAAGCTGCTTTTTTTGATCGAATTGTTTTCTATATCTTTCCTGCCACTCGGGAGAGGCGCCCGAACTCCGTCCAAGTGATATTTACTGTAAATAACGCCACAAAAGCCAAGCCTGGGCTCCCTGTGGTGACGGCAGGCGACACGGTTACTTTTTCTGGCGATGGTCAGAAACATCTCTTCTTTTTGTTTATTTATGGGTAAAATAATAGCCATCAGCTATAAACAACTGGCTGGCCGAAGTTCACTATCTTTTTCTGTTTCCTGTGGCTAAAATATGCACCATTTTCCTGAGTAAGAAGGTTACGAATTCATTGTTTCATTGTTGTTTGGTAGCACCCGCTGAAATGCGTAAAAACTGTTTTATTTGTTGATTATTTTTAAGTCAAAATTACAAGTGGTCATCTGAAAGTGGTAGTTCCTGATTGCAGGTGACAAAAAGTCGCATTTTTCTTGATCAATCTAAATTTAGGAACAGTTATCAGAGAGACAAATTTCAGTAGGCCTCACAAATGGACCACAAATATGTGGGTGAAAAGGAACGAATTTGCGACATACTTATTACCTAAATCCAAAACGCGATAGCGGGGATTATTAATTTATAGCAAAAAGAGAAAGTAAAGGTTCAATGTAAACAGCTGTACCAGTCAGACAAAAACATATGGTTAATCAGTAAGAGCTTCGACTTCCAGATGTGTCTTTGTTGGCTAACCTTATCTTGAAGCTGAGTGCTCAATTAATATTTCTAGTAAGCAAGAGTCAATCTAAGAACTTAATAGACCAGTTTTTCTGGGATAAAAATAGTTTTACTTAACCTGTAGTGTAATGGTCGCGTCAATGGAATTTCGGGTCGAGATTGACGATAGTACGTTCTTAGCTTCTAATTGTGCGGTTGTCTAGTTTTCGAGCTTATTTTATGTTCTCCTTGGTTTAATGCAAGGTGCTTTGGTGCAAAAATATAACATACTGATGCGGATTAGACTTACTAAGACGGAGACGTAGACCTTTAAACCACGTACGATACCTAGTTCTAACACCGACGATTTTCAATTCCTTTCGATTGCCAAGAACAGTGCATAGTCTCTCTCTCTGTTGGTCCATTTTGGCCGAAAAAGTGAACGGCCAAGATTCAAATGAGACCTAAACAACTTCGCTAGAATAACGATGATTAATATAAATGCTTTTGCAAGATCGGGGAAAAAAATAAAGACTACTGTATTAAGTTTTCCATAACCCTTGCTGACCTGTGTGGAGATCAAGGTTAACAAAACATGCTGTAAGTCTGCGCTACATTTTCCCTTAAGGTTGAATTCGGGGGGGGGTAAAAAGAATGAGAGCAAGGGGGAGGGCAATATACTTAATTAGGTAGCATTTTGTGTAGATTATCGTAGGGTGATGGACCGTCGAGAGTAGATGAAAAGTTACGTAACTTACTTATTGCGCTACCTCTTAAAACATTTAAATTGCACTTCTTATAGATTGTAGGTGGGCAGAAAGACATAAATTAGTCTACGCAATTTGTAGGTGGGTAGATTTTAGTTATGTCATAGGTAGGTGGATGGTTAGGGTGATCGGCAGGGTGGGTATGTAGGTAGACAGGTAAGTTAGGTAATTACATGGTGGGTTTGCCGGGTTTATTAAACGGCCAGACAAAAAGATAGGTAGGTAGGTAGATAGTTAATTAGGTAATTTACGAGTGAGTAACTAAATACATTGCTTAGATAACCTAGAAAATCCAAAGATAGTTCTAAAACATAAACAGGTAGGAATGTACGTACGTATGTGCAACATATGACGTAATTTAATCGCGGTTTGATTCGGTTTTTAAAATAAAACGTCTTCATAAAAAAATCAAGCCATTCCATTTTATCCCCAAAAGGTGTTTGTTTAAGGCGACTTTATCGTTATCTCGAAAAGAAACTCCAACCATGCTACTCTTTGAGATGTCAGGCATTGTTATTGACTCCGACAACTACATCTTTGAACACTAATAAAACAATTCCCCAGTAGACGTTGGAAACCATTTATCCGTTTCCGCTTAAAGGCTATCAAGATGTCGACGTCTTCCGGTGCTTATCATTCTAGACCTTTGGTGTCATGTAAAATCCCCTTCTGGCTTTGGTAACGCAAAAAAACATATCCCCATCAGCCAAACAACCGTCTTTAATTTTCCCCTTATCGAAATTGTAAAATTCAAGGCGAGGAAAGCCATTCTAGTGCACCGGAAGTGAGAGCGATAAATCAAGGAGCGAGAGCGAGGCTGTTCGGTTTATTTATGTTGTGTATCTGCATGTGAGCACGGTATTTTTGAGCTTCTGAGGACAGCGAGTGGTTCTCTTTTTTGGTTTCGCAATTTGAAATGCCACGCTCCTTCTTGGTCAAGCGAAGAAAAAGCGACCCTTTGGATCTAAATCCCGAAACACACGAGATAGGTGAGTATTTCAAAATCGTATCTTTGGATTTCCACACGTGTTTATGAAAGTGGAAACGGACCGTTTTTCTGTTCAGTTCTCGATGTAACTACTTTGTGATAGGAATACTTTAGAGCATTATTTGAGCGATGGCACATTGAACAAGAAGCTGTTATTAAAACACACTTTGAGCTTCGTTATCATTACTCGACTTTTATATGCGGTTGCTTTCATAGACTATGTAAATTTTATTTAACGCCGACAAACGAAATAATCACCGATAGATAATTTACTTGGAGTACAGAGAAGAGAGAAAATATTTTCAAGGTTTCCAAGCCTTGGGTCGTAAAATCACGCATTGTTTTGTTAGTATTTTGTGGAAGGTGCTTTGCTGATGACTTGGTTTTTGGGAAATCTCCATTCCTAATTTTCAAAATCTTGTTGGCCTCGCCGTTCGCATGGTTTAATTTGCGAGTAGAAAGTTTATTATACACACACCTGGAAAATGTCAGCAGATGTCTCAGAATTGAGCAGCATCCGGGCAACGGGTAGCTTTTAGCCAAGAACCTCTCACTGTGAAGCATAAAAACCAATTTTCAAAACAGTGTTTTAGTCCAATCCAAACGACTCTTTAACCTAAAACCATCTCTCATTTGTCGTAATTTTCAAATGAGGATAACTTTTTTCATTTGGAGGCGTTCAGAGAAAAAAAAGAAGGGCTGATGGATTTTACGCCATAAATTAAAACGGCTCTGTAAACAGATTAAGGCTAATGTTCACAGCTGCTCTTCAGGGCAAACCATTGGTAGAAAGCGAAGATAAAGGATTTCTCTTCTTTATGGCTTTTTTCTCCACTGGAAAGAGATTGATGTGTGTTTGGATGAAATAATTGTTTTTTATTCCGCTGACAATCAGTGTTGCTTCGACAAGTGTGGAGACACAGGGCCAGATGGCTCAAGCATTTGGCGCCAACCGTGCCGTCCATGGACGTCTCTTGCTTCTATAATATAAAAGGGAAATCCAGTGTTTGTTGTTTTTGTTGGATATGAATAATTTCGCGGACTAAAAGCTATATATTCTCTCAGTCCATCAGGAAAGAAATGCCGTATTATATTTTGTGTGTAATACGTACACACACACACACACTAAAGACTTTTTTGCCGTTGCGTTCACGTTGCAAACCTTCATAACCTTTCATTCACTTTTTTTTTGTCAAGATACATAGTTAGTTGAGTATTTGAACCGCTAAAATTCTGTTTCGGACAATTTAATCTTTTTTTTGAGCTAAAACTACAATAATCCAGGTAATTAAGTAAGAGGGTTTCATCACTGACAATCTTAAGCGTTTTGCGACTCCTCCAATACCCATTTTCCCTTTTAAGTCTTTCGTTCTTTCTAAATCCCTTCTAAACAAACAACTAATTTTCGGCCAGTACGACAAGCTTGATAAAGCAGATTTTTTCCTTATCTCTCAGACCTCCCTAAATTACCGACTGCCCCTAGCCGTGAGCTTTCTTTGCTGGCCTAATGCACCTCACATAATTAGTATCAAGGTATAATCAGACGATATGTTTTAGAGATTAAAAAATAACCCATCAACGACTTTATTGATGCCAATACTAACTTTAAAATATCATATTTTGAAGTTTTGAACGTTTTTTTTTTAAATCTTTTAGGAAGAAAATTCCGTTAAAATACCCAAAAATAGACCATACGGGGATACGGCTTTTTTTCCTGGCGAAACGTACGGCAAATAATGACAATTCAATAGTATTATATTATCCTTGGTATTTGAATACATATCAGTGAAAGCCATGCAAATGATTTGTAGGGAAACGCATTTAATTCAGTCGTTAAGCATTCGACATTTGGTAAACTCATTGAGCAGCATCTGGAGTCCCAGATGTTCAACCGGGGCAAAGATTGACTCGTTGTGAATCTCAGATAACCATCTCATTGCTTTCATGGTGTATTGTCCACATATATATGTATATATGTCCAAACCCAAACGAATCTGCCTCTTTACCACAAAACTCCTTACCAACGATGCGAACAAAAAGCCTATCTTTCTTTCCTTTATCGTTCGTTGTGTTTACTTATCAAAAAAAACGTAGAGTTAGACCCGACGGAATGGTCTAAAGGCGTAGCAGACGAGGATAATTTGGGTCTCCAGTTGAAGCTTAGATCCAATTGAGCATTGATCGACACCTGGTATTTCCGGACTACTCATCTTTTCTTCGGTAATTCTAGTCATGTTTTTTATGTAGACGGTATTCATTCTGACCGATATGTAAAGGTTCTTTCTTCGCCCTCACTTAGAACAAACATCATTACCAAAAGATTTTTTAATATCAATAATGGTAGCATTCTGTTATCACAGGCGCTAGAGTTATCACTTTGATAGAGTTTTGATGCGATCGCCGAGGGGGGATTTTTAAAAAAATGTTCCATGTTCACATAGCATGGACTTGGAAATTTTTTTGTTAAAATATACCATTTGGAAAATTGTTGAATGGTCTGAACGGGAATTGTTAGAGATTTTTTACCAATGGTGTGCTGGAAAATCCCTTGAAAACGCGTCGCACAAGATATATAGTCTGTTCTGTAAATTATGCCGTAAAAAAATTAAAAAAAAATTAAAAAATAAATAAAAATAAAAAAGGATCAAATTTTTTTTTCGTCAAAAAATAAAGAGATGAGCAACATTCGCTATCTTTGTACTTTTTTTTCAGTGTACTTCTAAAAAAAGCCACTGTTTTGGGTTTTTGTCCGAAAAACATTTCAACGTGGTTCGCGTACCCAAAACTGTTATTAAAACTGACCAAATTTAATTCAAAAACTATTTTGGAAAATATAAAAGTTATATAAATATGAAATCGGTTGATTAAAACCAAGTTGAGGGTGTGGATATGAATTCAGTTTACTAGAATGTCTAAAAGTTTCAATTTGGTCGGATGTCATTTTCTTGAAATTAACTATATTATCATTTATGTATTTAATTACTAGCTAACCGATTCAGTCTTAAATTGTGAAACTGCCTTAAATAAACTACGTTTTCATTTTGAGTACTTTTTCTCTGTCTAATAAGAGAGTTTATTTCGCCGATTTCTATGAAAGCAAAAAAAATTAATTTCAAAGATCAAACCAAGTAGATTGCATGTCACTCAAATTTAAAGCCCGCGAAAGTCGATTTTTTTTTCGTGTCGGTAAATTTATTCGACACTTTGTTCATCTGGTTCTTTTGTGCCCAAAGCTGGCCACACTTAGCGAAAAAATTAGACAATGCATGTTTTTGAGGTGTTTATATTAAACAGCTCTTATTTGAATCCTCCCAACAGCGCGAATATCTCGAACATTTGTCAGTGATTGGCCGAGCCGAGCAAGGTGAATGTATGTGTACACTATTTGTCTTTAAGATCAAAGTTTTCATTGGTCTGCTCGTCACTAAACGACAAATTAACAAAAAACACCTGTGGCAGACCTTTTGACTTTTAATAGACATTTTTTTCTGAGCAATGTTTCGGTGGTTTTCAAATGAGGGTGAAAAAAGCGGTGTGTTTCTTTCAATTTAGGCTCACACAAGAATGGAACTAGCAACATTTTCTTTACTAATTTTAGCATCCTGTGTTTTCTGTTCGAAAAGGGCGAAGAAATACTAAATATGGACATTAGTAAAACACGTAGAACCTTGATTTGAAAATGAAGTCACCTCAATCATATAAAAGTAATTGCGATGTCAAAAAGTTGTAAGAAAAAAAATCTGATAATACGATCGAGTGTGCGGACTCTCGGAGTTTTTGTACTGCTTGAATTAGTAGTCTTATTTATTACCCGAGTTAAATCAAGGATCAAGAGAACAAGACTGACACCTAGGCTTCTTAATTGAAGATTTTTAAATAGTGCTTGGCAAGCGAAAATATATACAATGTTGACGGAGATGCGCGCCACTGCGAAGTTGAATATCAAGACCCAAGATTCTTTGCATTGTCGAGTGATTCCCTTTATAACTTACGGCGCTATCTTTAGAAATTTTATCTGAAAGTACTCTTTTTGTATGTCTTGTCGATATGTAATATAGGCTTTGTAATACCAAATGTCAAGGCTTCAAGATCGACGATAAAATAGAACATATATTTGACCTGTCTGTGCACAGCCGTTTTGTAACTTAGAAGAGTCAACTGGATGTACGCTAGTGATATTAGAAAAGCGCTATGACCTTTGGTTGATGACTTAAGGGTCGCCACTCGGCTACAAGCCAGCATTTTGCAGTAGCTGATGAAATAGATAGAAAGACGTCAGAAATGAATGAGAGAATCTGACAGACATTTTAAAAGTAGATTTGGCCTTAATTACGTGGATTTTTTCTGTAACAAAGTTTTAGAAATGGGAATTTTCTGTCTTGGGACAAAAGGAAAAAAAATTTATTGTAATGATGGTGTGTGTGTGTGTGTGGTGTGGTGTGGTGTGTAAGAAAGTAACAGAGCAAGGAATTGGGGATTAGCGTTTTCTGTCTGTTCTCACTTATAAATTTGGCCCTGAGCAGCAGTGCAATGGTTTCTTTTTAGCGAAAGTCGAGGCACTGGGAACATTGAATGAACAAATGGTCCCAACGCTATCAGAATTAACCGGGAACAATTTTTTAAAAATGTTGAATGTTAGCAAGGATTCTTTTTCCCTGTAAGTATTAACCATAGATCGTTTCGCCTTAATCAGGATTCAATGATAAGCGAAAATAAATAAGTAAATAAAGTTGGATAAGATCAGTAGCGGCTCATTGTTGTCTTATGTTGTCATCTGCACTTGTCCATTCACAGTTATTTCTAAATCAATCATCTGCATCGTCTTGGCTAAGGGCCGCATATCCTCTCTGATTCACTGAAAAAAGAAGAAAACATATCTATAAGTTCAGTTCGTAAATTAGTATACGAAATACTGCTACAATTGTAAATTTGTTAATTTCAAGTAAATGAGGGCCTTGAATTTGGTGAGATATTAAAAAAATTGCGAATGGTTTATCAAAATGTAAAAAATATTTGTCGGTGCGCATCTTGACGTGCATGAGGGTCGTCTCTCGAATTCAGCAAAATCTCAAATATTACGCTTGAAAAAATAATCTAACACTAAAAATAACAATAAAGAAAAACGGTTTTGCTTATAGGCAAGTCAGTTCAGAAATAGTTTTCTAGAACAGTTGTACAAACTCAAAATAGACGATTGTGATCCTCGGGAACACCCTTGTACCATGGTTACTATAGAACTAGTGACGATGACTAGATCGTATGATCGGAAACACCAAACAGCCTAAGGCATAGGCTAAAATTCCTTTACAAAACAGTTGTTTATCAGATGGAAACATTCCTTTTCAATAATTCCTATAAAACCAACAAAAATTTCTTTTAACTTTTGAAATGGGAATTACAGTCTTTTTAAATCAATAACGCATATTTGAATATAATTGTAAATCGATAAAGTACACGATGGTGAACGGTAACACCCCTCGTAAATCACGACGTTTTATTATTAGGTTTTCAAAGAATTTTTAATAAAAAAGGTAAAAATAATATCCATTAAGTTAAGTGTTCTTTGAGTACTCCTTTTAAGTTGAATTTTCCAGTCAAGCAACATTTCGTGCCAATTTTAACGAATTTAATTATAAGGTCAGAAAAAACTGTCGTAAAAGCTCAAGCCTTAATAACCTTTGCTTTCGTGAAAATTGAAGAAATGACTTGTTAATTGAGTCAAATGGTTTGGACTAAAATCACTTCAATTAGTAATTTGTTTGTAATTAATAGCAGAGTTTGATAATTATCACTTTGTTTGAAGACGTTTGGACAAAGGGAAATGGACGTTGATGCATCGAAAGACAGAACTGTTTATAATCGTTCGAACAAAATGGGTGCAACTAATGTAGCGTATAATTTGAATGAAGTAAACTTCTTTGGATTTCAGTTGAATTACGATTTTGTTAGAAGATAAAAAGTTATGGCAGTCGACACAAAAAAATCTGAATTAAAAATTTGAAATCCTAAACAATATTAAAGGAATTTTGGTCTCTTTTTTTCTCTCTGAAAAATTTAACTTAGGAGGAAAAAAATGAATAAAAATTTTCAAAAATGGGAAAATAAAATCTAGAAAAATAAGAATTTTCTTACACTATTTTTTTGGGGAAAAGAAGGACGATTTTCCTTTGAGTCTTGTCGTTTGGAAAATGCAAAAACGAGAGTTAGGATGTGATTCACCCTTGATATAGGGTCGTTACTGAGCCGGTCTTCTAATGGGTACGAATAGGAGGGCATAGATGCAAACTTCTCTTTATAAAGGACTTAGAATAGTCATTGGTCGTTATCAATAGCTTTTCGTGGTTTAACGGATAACCTAATTGAACCGGAAACATTTTTAATCTCCAAAGAACCCAAATAAACATTAGTCTTTGACTACCTTTTTCCTTATCTTTGGCATCAGAAGTTTAATAGAGAGGCACCTCTTACTACATCACGGACAGTAATTTAGAGAGGCTTTTAGTATGTGAACACATTACAAAATCGCTCGTTTAAATGGGAATCCGCTATTAATCGCTTAAGTATGGCTTACTGCAGCCATCTGTGAAACCAAACGCATTCTTCGTATTTTTCAATCCTTTAACTCTTGTTTTAAACGCTTAGTTTATCTTGTAACTAAATTCAATCCATACAATTCTAGCGTCAATAATAATTCAGCTTAGGAATCCGTAAAATTTCTCCAAGCATGCTCCATAAGTTCTACAAAACTCTTTATCTACGAAGGACCATCTTTTTTTTTTGTTTTGTTTTGACGTTTTAATTATAGGTGGTAAAGGCCTTTGTAGCCCTCAAGGTATTTTGCTTTTCCACCCAGACTTCATCTTTTTTATCAACGGGCTCCAGTGCCTTACGTTGGACTAACGAAGAGAGGAACCCCGTGAACAATCTTACACAGAATTATCAAAATAGAAATTGATGGCTGTATTTTAGAACCATTAGACCGAAAGGCTTCTCACAGCTGGCGAATTTTATAAAACCTTTCTGACTAATTCCTTAATGGCGATTTCTAATAGTTAGCGAAGTGGGTCGCCTTTATGTTGGAATTAAATGGGAAACGAGTTTTTGTTTTTTGAAAGGGGGTTTGTTTGGAGTGTGGGAAAGAAAAAAAGATGAAAAAGACTGAAAGACAATGAGACTGAGAAGGAAAGGAGGAGAGGGAAACAAATAGGAAATAGTTAATAGAAAACTAGAGAGACGATAAATGAGACAAGAGGTCGGAAACAAAATGAATAGGTAAAGGATACAGAAAATAAAGGAAATAAGGAAAGAGAGAAAAGGAAAGAGGCGAAATCAGTCAAGGGAAAAAAAGGAGAAAGATTACAGCAAAGTGAAAGACGAAAAAAATATAGAACTCGTTAAAAAAAAAAAAAAAAGAAAGAAAGAAAAAAGAAAGAGAAAAAATGAAAAAGTGGGAAAACTAAAAAACATTTGAACATCTTTACTCTCCGGTGAAATAGAATCAATTTTTAACTTATTTTCCCATTGTTTTTATCAAATGGAGACAATCATAAATACATTGAATAAGTTTAGATTATTTAAAAACTAATCATTTCCACTATCATCGATGTTATGCTGTTTAGATGTTAGGAGAAACTCTCCAACGATCACAGACTGTTATTTCAGTAATGAACATTCTCTGTAATACTTAACTGGTTTTCGTTAGGGTGTTCTTTTTAGCTCTAAAATACTCAGTCTTTCTTTGGAGCAGTTTTTAAATGCTTACAGTATTTTAGTCTTAGCGTGATTAAGTCTGGAATTTGTGTTCTT
>JANTNT010202164.1:0-16414 GCA_024752375.1 Entacmaea quadricolor
ATGGCGTTCGAAAACAATAGCATCCGTGTATAATACGCATCTTAGTTTTTGGGATGTTTTTTGATGGAAAAAAGTGCGCATTATACACGGGTGTTTACAGTAAAAGGTATAAAGGCAAGCCATCATCCAGTCTGCACCACTGCCTTTGAAGACTAGCAGTAGCAGTCGAATTGTCATGTTCATTTATTCATTTGTTCATGTATTTCCTCACGTATAAGGTGCACCTTACTTATAAGGCGCACCCCAACTTAGGCAAGTTATTGAACACCTACTTGAGCCGTGAAAGTTGAAACCAAAAACTCACTTATAAGGTGCACCTGAAACTTCACCTTTTCCTTGTCAAGAATTTTTTGGGATATCTAACACTGAAGAGGCAAAATCAACAGTGTAACATTGAATGATTGATGGCCATTTTTGAAACAAGCCAGCTAGAACTATGACACTTACATTGTCTAAAATAGTCATTAAAAGATGATAGTGGTGTGTCCTTGAATATCCGACTGACAAAAACATTTTTTATTTAGTCTTCTAGAATTCTTTTGCAAATAACTCCACTGTAGACTTAATACAAGATTTGAAGGCCAAAAATGGAGTCAAATTACGTAAGAAATCGGTTGTACTTGAGTAAATATGGCATTGTTTTTTTTTGTTATTTTTAGTAGAGATCGCAAGTTTTCCAATTTTTTTTTTGAAAAACTCACTTATAAGGCACACCCCCTAACTTTGGGAGGATTTTTTAAAGATTTATAATTCTGAAAGGTCAAAAATGGTGCGCCTTATATGTGAGGAAATACGGTAGTTATGATCGTAATTGTGAGACAATAAAGTAAGTATCCTTTATTATTTATCCTCCATGATGAACAATCAATTCACTTTAAGAACTTATATGTAAGTTACACAAGTATATATATGTGATAAAGGAAACATTAATGGCAGTGTTCTTTCCTTTCCTTGAGAAATGTCCCACTCTTAGAAGAGAAGCAGCTACGACACAACGTACATACTGGCACCCCAATACTTGTACCGAAGGTGTTTGCAGTACAATAAATGGCCTTATAATTCACACTGCTTTTAATTCTGTAATCACTGTTACTCACTCACTTTTCCTCCTTCACTTCACAAGCTCACATGTTTTACTTCCAGCACTTCTCTCAGATTCCAATTACGTCATCACTACACAGGAATCTTAATCTTACAATACTTGTCCAAAATCACTTCCGGTCAATGCTAATCTATTATTCTTACACAGTGTAATCTTTCTTTTCCTTTTATTTTCAGCTAAAGAATGTTTAGGAAATGATTGTGATTAACATCCACTGTGAGTTTGTGAGTAATCCATATTTACTGGTATGTTAGAATTGCATTACATATGAACAAATCACAGGAAAGTTCATTGATTGAAAATGAAACAAAATATTTTTTTCCTTTTGCTACAAGTAATTTAATTGTACATTGGAAGAAAACTTGAACAGGAGAGGTAGCCTTTTGATTAAAAACATCAGCCAAATTCATTATTTCCAAATTTACCAGTATGTGAAAATATTTGATTAATTGGAAATGCTGACATTTTATAACAAATTGCCTATTTCGTACTTGTATATCAGTAATAGGGTGATTGATGAATATATAAAGTATGATGGATGTGATAGAAAAAAGTTAGGGAATATGGGGAGTGAAAAAATGAATAAATGCATGGGGTATTTTTCCTTCTATTCTTTCTTTATTCAAAACAAGTTATGAATGATTGGTTATATAGATATTGGATTATTACGTGTGTGTGTGTAGAGATAAGTATAAAAATTTGAATGCAGAAAAATATTTTAAACATGGACAAATAAGAAACTACAAGTAAATCACAGGTAAGAATATTATCAGCTGAAATGGTTTCAGAGATTTTCAAAAAGGTATGCTAAAAAAAACTTATTAACTTGGACCTTGGTAGTTTTTGATTTGGGGAATATGACACATCTAGAGTTATCTAGGAAAAAGAGACATGGAAAATGAATCTTATTGCTCAAGGTACCTGCCTATGCATGAAAATTGATTCAAACTATTCTTAAACCACAATTTCTTGAAGTGAAATTTAGTCCTGATTCCAATTATGAAAAGAAAAACCCTGACTTGTTTTCGAGAAAATCAACATTTCATGGAGGCCTTTGTGTGATTTTTCAAAGCAAAAATTGCACCACAGGACGTAAACAGAAAAAATATACTTCATAAGATAGTTGTTCTTTGGAGACAATTGCACGAATGCCACGACAAAAGATCAGACATAAACACATGTCTAGCCACTCCTTTTCTCTTTCTTTGGTATTTTATCATTTTTACAAATAAAATGGCAGCTAGTGAATCATTCTACAATATCAATTTATATCTTTAACAAAAAGGCAAAGAAATATCTAGATTTTTCATATTTCTTCCTTTCTGTGCTGTCAAAAAGACATCGTCATTCAAACAAAAATTTCTACAAAAATCAATTTTTTCATGCATTTCTGATTTAAACTTTTTTTTAAAAATCTGATATAATGTAGATTTTTAGAAGATTTTTCGTTTACATTTATTTATAGTAGTGGTCCCTGGCAAAATTTGAGTGTTTTGCCCTCTTGAAGTTCAAAATCCCAATGGTCCCGGTTTCATGGTCCCTTATGAAAATTTCGAACATTGTCATGGAAACTCAGCAGTATTTGTGCATGTGAGCTCGCAGGTACATATAGAACATTCGAAGGTACCTAGGCAGTCACCTTAATTAAAAATCAACAAAAAATGCTATTTGAAATGCTGTGGAGAGAGAATTCACAAATTTAATGTGGAGCTAAATAAGAAAGCTTTCAAGATTTCAATTGTTTTTAATTTAAATATTCCAAGTTATTATCTAATCAAGGTTTCAAGCTACATCTTTAGAATAAACAACTACAGTATTTGATAGAGAATAAAAACCATTTAAAGGCCCTGGCAGTGTTAATAGATAAACATTAAAGATACCTAATAACAGAGTCAAAAATTAAATTTTGTTTCCAAATGTTTTGTAAGAGATTCTCTTTCCTTATTCATAAGATAAAAATCTGTTAAGTTAAGGCACCATCTGGCAGAATATAATTACTGATGTTTTGGACATTAGTCCTTTGTTAGAGTAGATTAATAGAATGATAGAATTATATAAGCTATAGTGTTTTACAAGGATTTCTACCACTGAGAAAATTTGTATCTTAGCACATGTAAAGATACAATATTTTTCACATGTGAAAATATCAACCAATCAGATTTTAGTATTTAGTTGAGAAATCCTTGAAAACACTACAGTTTATATAATAAACAGAAAAATACATGGACGCTTGGAGATATGGAATTTATCTTCTCATGTTCAAATTTGATATCTCACTCATTTGCTGCGATCACTCATGAGACATCAAATTGAACACTCAAAGATAAATTCCATATATTCTGTGTGCCCATGTATTATTCTCTATTTATTATTCAGTTGAGTGTTATATTAATGATGACCAAATTAGTAACTCATTAACAGTTTATCATTAACTTGAGCGATCTAAACGCATTTTTCATTGTTTAATTTTGGCTTTCTTTTTCTTTTTTTCAAAAGTTTTCTTTAATTTTTCTTTTCTGCCAACTTTGTTCTTTAGTCAAGCTGGTGAGATTTTCTTTAAAAGTTTATGATCTGGATATATTTTGGTAGATTCCCCTACTGCTGTTGAGGTTTTTTCATTTATAGTTGCTGCAAATACATACTGTCCCACTTGGTTTCAAAACTTGCACAATTGGTGCTGCCAATTCACTGAATTCCACTGTTGATAAAATTCCTTCACTGACAAGTTGATCAAGTTCACCTTCAACCTTGTTTTAAAGCTTTGCAATACTTAGGTTTAGCATTTGGCATCAGAACTTGAATTGACTCCATTTCTGATCACTGGAATCTGTTCTCCATTATACATGCTAAGGATAGTGTTTGATATTTTTGAGTTTTGCCTTGTAACCCATTGTATGTTACTTCATTGATACAATAAACTACAATAAAAATTATTTAAAAAGGGTAACATAATGACCCAAAGAGTTATCTAACTTAGTTCTTGTTGTCCCAAAGCTGAGTTTTGTGTATATCTTTGTCATAATACTATTTAAAAAAATCAAAGAAAGCTCTAGATACGTTTGTAATCTATCAGTAAAATAATCATACATGAATAATGCGATACTGTGTGAGATCAAGTCAGGAAACTGAATGATATCTAGCATTTTGAAAAGTGGATTAGAGTGCTCACAAAAATTAGAAAAGGTAAATTCCTACTGCCTTTTTGTAAAGTGATCAGTGGCTTAAGGAGGCTCAAAAGGGTTTCTCTGAATGTGCCTGCACTCAAAGAATGACATATACATTTTGTCTTTTTCAAAATTTTGTTCACAATACTTTTGTATTTAATCTTGAATAATTCAAAAATGGTTTGGTAAAAGTTTCTTAAGTTTTGCATGTAGTTTTTAAGTGTTAGAAGCTGCAAACGAGAAATTAAAAATTCTGTAAAGAGGAACTTCTTAAAAGTGGTATGGTTGCATTTATGGATTTTCTATTACAGAATTTTCTTTTTCATCAAAATGAAAGATTAGCTAGGTTGCAAACTTAAATATTTATGCTGATTTTTAGCAAATTCTACCAAGCAGTTATCAAGTTAGGATTTTTTAAATGTGAAATTTAAGTTTTCTTATCAGTATTCTATGTCATATTTCCATATTTATTCAAATCCTTACTTCATGTACTTTGATTTGATGGGTTGACTTACTGTTATATACTAAGCCAAGTCTTTGGCGGGGGACTGATCAGAAAAGGATGGGGATCTCAATAAGGCTTGGCTTGCTGAAGAGATGCAAATTTTTGACAACAAAGGTTAAAAAGACCTTCTATGACAATCTTATACAGCCTATCATGGATTATGGCACTTGTATGTGGGGCACAGTTGTAACTCAAAAAGAAAACCCATTCAGAAACCATGCTACAATTACAGAAGCAAGCAGCAAGGATAATGATTGGAACACTTAATAATTCTCATTGCTGAAAAACTGAACATAGAATTTCATGTAACTTGCATGAAACTAATATTAGTCTATAAATCTGTCAAAGGCCTTGGGCCACCCTACTTGAGCTCAAGTTTCAAGTTTTTCAAGAAAATTCACTCTAGGAATACTAAAAATGCTGAATGTAATTTTATTCTACCTAAAATTAGGCATTCATTTGGTGAAAAGATGTTTGTGTTTAGTGCTGCACTGTCTTGGAATTTGTTACCGCTAGAAATAAAGCAGTTAGCAAGTTTAACTTCATCTAGGAATACGTTAGCCAGTTTTTTGGCAAATAATTATTATTTTTTATTTAATCACATAGGTTAGATGTAAAATTGTTTGAGTTCATTAATTTTCATCTATTATTAATTTTATAAATTAATTTAATAATTTTATTTTGAGTGCCGTGTGTGTATATTACCTTAAGTTTGTGTTCCTGTAATTCATATCTTGTATATCTTATTTACTAAAAAAAAAACTAAAAATACCAGCTCTGTCTCTGGTAATCCAATAAAATTAATGTTAACTGTCATCTCCCATGATTGGCTCAAGTTTTCACTCTAAATCGTGATTGGTTCTCATTGTTTAAGTGGCTCTGGTTACAGTAGTCTTACTGATCATAACATGCTAATGTCACTTGCCAAAAAATATATATACTTTGAAAAATAATTTTTATGTAGTCCATATTATATGCTTATTCAGGATTTTGAAAAAGATCAATATACATGTACCTTTTAATACTCAACATGTTTGGGCGTAATTGAACACCATCATCAGGAATGATTAGTGCAATTGTACACATCGTATAAATGAAGTGAAATAACAATGAAATAGAATAATTAACGTAATATTAAGTGGATAAAGTGAGAAAGAAAAACAAACTAATGATATACAGGGAAGGTGACAATTATATACTTATTCATTTTGGATTTTGAATTTTAGGATAAACAACTGCAACTGTAAATAAAAGTCAAAAGGTGCATCAACTGGGAAGTAATTACAGCTAAGCAGCTACATTTATGATAGAGTACAAACAATAAAAGTGGGCAAAATGATGGCACTAAAACTACTAAACAACTACTAAACCTTGGCAACTGCTGTCTGTTGTTTAACTTATGCTGTTTAGTACTTATTAGTAAATCTTTCACACTTTTGTTGGTTGCACTCTATTGATCATACTTTCTTGCTTATTTATTTTTTTGATTTTTGCTTAGCCAATCATAAAACACCATACATCAGCATGTCTTAATAAAGCATCTGTAATAAAGATTCTACTATAAGAGTGCATTGCAATCACCCATCTAAAAAAGGCTTATATTAAATAGTTTTAAGGTGGCTCCCTAAAGTATTTTTTGGACTATACCTTTTATTTTCATTTGGCTTATTCATAGCCTTGACTTACACCTATGAACTTGGTTTTTGGATCTTTCAAATGTTTTCAGAAAGATAAAGGAACAATTCCTCAGAGAACATTATGTTTATATCACATGGTTTGTAATGGGCAATTTAAATACCAAGGTAAAGAGGTCTATTGCAGCAAAGAACCATATCCCCATACATAGTCATACCCTCCAACCAAAATTAACCATGGTTTCATAGGTTTTCTTGCTCCAATGCTTCATGGCCATAGACTTAATTTTTTGCAAGAGAATCTCTTTACCACTTTACCAAGTATATAATGAGCCATGGGCTTTGTAGCATGCTTTGTTTGCAGGTTACCAACCCATCTGTGGTTGGTATTTTATTTACAAATTGCTCACATTATGCAGAACTCTTTTATACTAACAACAGTCTACAATGGAATACTCACCTGTGTTGCACTTACAGATTAAATAAATACAGGATACAGGTGAGTGATTGATACATGTACTTGATAATATTATAATCATAAGACAACTGAAGGATGTAATAGCAAATGTTTGTATAGATACTGTACAATGTAAACTAGTTTATAGATATGGAGGGCTAATTTTAAGAAAACAAATTAATATTGTGTGATTAATATTATTTTAGTAGATAAAACCCTTATTATATATTTTATTAGACAGTTTTGTATTTAGTATGGCTAAATATTTTATGAGTAACAGTGATACAAGCAACAAGTAATACTACTACTTGCAAATCTGTCAAATAAGAGGCCAACTGATTTCCTCTCTCCCTAAAAAAAGAGTTTAAAACATTTTTTAGGCTTTGTATGACACTTTACATGACTTCATGTTGCAAGTAACCAGTTAAAACCAGTTTTTTTAAGTACAAATATTGTACTTGATATTTGGACTCTGCTGAGTTCAGTTGGATAAAAGAACTGTATAACAGGATAATTTTAAACTAGTGCAATTCTCTTTTAAGTGAGGAAGAAAGTGCCTTAAAAACTTCTTTATTACTCTTGCTTTTCTGAGTAGTATCTTTGTAGGCCTTTGGTTGATAGTATTCTGTTCCCAGTGCAGGTCTTTAATGTTTTGGGAAAAGCAAGTCATGGATACATAGCCTTGAACTATGTATATACCAATCCTAAAACCCAATGCCTTCTTTCTTGTGGCTGGACTTTAACATTTTGCTTCAGAACAGACTCAACAGGCAGATCAGCTGGTATAACAACAGCTTGTTGAGGTTGTTGATTGTTCATTTTGAAAATTTGAACCAGTGCAATGGCAGGAATGGAACTGAATACATTTCAATTTACTTGTTGCACCTATTTATGCTCTGGTGAAGGGAAAATCTTTAACAAAAAATTTGTATGTTGTCAAAAACATGATCCCACAAGAGCTCTTAAAATCTTTTTTTTTCTCCGTCTTAAGGAATAGTGCAATATTGTTCATTACTGTAAAATCCTGTGTATAATATGTGCTCATTAATTAAATTGAACCAAGATTTTAAAGAGTATTTTCAAAAAACAAACAAACAAACAAAAATAATCACTGACATTAAAGTACAAGAATTGACTGTATTTTCTTTTTGATAAATTTCATAAACTTTTGAAGTATCTGCTGTTACATACAAACTGAAGTTAAAGATCAATGTATTAACAACAAGAATTAATATACAAAGCAGATCTACAAAGCATAACAAAGGTTATTCATCATTCACTGTTTGTCAGATCATTAATTTTATCTAAGACTTATTTTTCTATTGTTACATATAAACTGAAGTTTAATTCTATATAAGTACAAAATTATTGATGTGTTAATAAAGCCTTACAGTGTTTCTTATATGTCTTTTAATGGCAAGCTAAAATCCTTCAAACTCTTAATCATCAGAATCAGAAATAAAGAGCTTTCCAAAAAGAAATCATGGAAGTCCTGATCATCATTGTCCTCAAAAGGCAGCCATCCTCTGTTCTTTCTAGTAAGGATAGTATCCAATTTAAATTTGAGTACTTGTTAGATAGCATGCCAGTTGGCTAGTCATTTAGTGACAGATGGCATTGATTGGTTGTTCAGGTTTCTGCTCTCTTGACCTAAACTTGTATCTTTTGGATATCACATTTCTTTTGGTGCATGGCTAAGTGTTGTTCTGAGCTGGCAACATTTTAAAACATTGTTGTACCACTTGTCCAAGACAATGGAGCAGAGCAGCTCTGTGTACATGATCTTGATTCTTTGAGAGTTCATATATTAAGTTTGCATAAATATTAAAGGAATTTATCTATAGTTCCCATTTTATAATGTAAATACAAAATTCTGTATTTGACCTAGCAGCTGGCCACCACAGTGTACACATGAGTTGTCTAACAGATGATGATGATCATCCATGTTGAATGCTTTACAGTAGTCTATGAGAATGAGACAACTAATTGTATTGTTGTCAAGATAAAACAACTGTATATCAATGAACTTAATAAGAGCTATCAAAGTACTGTGGCATTTGTGGAAACCAGATTGCTTCAGATATATCAAATTATTCTCAATCAATAATTTAACACTCGCAACCTGATTTTTTTGTGTGTTTAATAACTGGAAGATGTAATTGCCATAAAAGCCAGTGTATGAAACCATTAGGCATATCTACATGGTGTTCCTTTTAATAGGTACAGACCCAGTTTTTCCTTTTCAAGCATAACTAGCTGTAGTGTTTGATCAAGCATATTTTCATCTTTGACCTCTTGGCCCTTTTGCTGTGGATTTTGGAGTTTCTGAATGATGAGACGCTTCTAAGCTTGAGAATAGTGGAAGACCTTCACATGAAAAGTCTGGGTTGATCTTTGCTTTACTCTCATGTTTGGATGTGGATTTGGCTGCCATGGTTGAGTTATTGAGTGTGAAAAAATGAATGCTGTGTACTTTGAAGTTTTTTAAAATTGTACACCCCTTTCAATGAATTCTATATCTACATCTACTTTATTAATAAATATTTAATGCATCACATCAATATAAATAAAACAAAATACAAGTAACATGAGAGCTTATAGAATAAATTAATAAATAAAGTTTAAAAAATAATTATAAAATAATTATATCTAATTTAAAACAATCTAAAACCACCTTCCATTTTTAATGAGGTGGTCATGTAGAGCGTCCTTCAATTTTATATTATCCTTTTTCAACTACATCTCCTGGAAGCTTATTCCACTGATTTATCACCCAAGGAAAGAAACTATTGCATGCTGATTACAATTTGAATGCAGTTGTAAAAAAAAGTTTCCACCCCTTGAAGTATGTTGTAGAGGAGTAAGATTAAGTCTCTCTTGATATCAATAGTGAGATATACAACCCAATGAAACATAGCCAATTGAGAGAGAACTCTTCTACCTTCAAGGGATGGCCACTTCAATTTGTTGAGCAGATCAGTTACTACCCCTGGTTCCCTCAAGCAATTATTAAATTGGAATTGCAAATTGAAATTCCTATGCCTTAAACCCCTGACAATATACGGCCATGGCATTTGGAGACTCTTTTCTCCCTGTCAATTACCTATCATCACTTGATCTAAACCTAAGTTGTTGGTCTCTTGATGTGTTTTAAGAACCTGAAAATGCAATTGCAGTTTTTCTTTCTCTAACTAAACTAAGCTAGTATTTGTTTGAAGGAGGACTTGGTTGTATTGTATTCAGCTTAACTTAAGAGGGTTTCTTCTTAAATGTTGTTTAAAAACTTGAGGTTATAATAGTAGTCAAGGAAAATGGGCAAAAATACAGAAACATTTAGCTTCATTTACTAAACATTTAAAATTTAAGAATTCTTATGTTATAGCAGAAAAGCTGCTCTAGATTGTCAATGGATGGTTAGTTGCTTGTTAAAGAATGAATACAATTTAATTTATTTTTATCAGTAATAATATATGCTTTGAAAGGACATTGGTGTTATTAAAGTGCTCAAAGGCAATTTCCTTGCATTTCTTCTCTAAGCCACTAAAGAGCATAGCAGTGCAATCCAATTTGCAAAAAAAAATGGTTCTCTTTATATTTGTGCTGGATACTTCACATTAGCACTTACCTCCATCCTTTGTTTAAGGATAATATCTAAACTGTTTTTAAGGATAATATCTAAATAAGGTTTGATATAAGATAAAGATAAAATAGCATAAATTATTGTCTGACTTTAATGATCTCTATCTCTTATGTCATATAGCCTCTATTATTTTAAACCACTCCTTCAAGTTCTTAGATTCATATTGACTTGTTTTAATACTCTTCGATATGAAGATGGTCCTTTTTTCTGAGTGATGGATTCTGTTTATGATGCTTATGAGAAAGGTGGTTTAGTTTGCTTTGTGGTCATTATCAGCGTCAGTCAAACTCCCTCAACATTAACAGTGGCTCATGCAAGCTTGGCATTTCAACCCATATTGTTTAATGTAAGCCAATTAAAATTAAAATTTTTGTGTAAGCCCACATTCAGCCTTTGAAATTTTTGATTCCTTTTCTCCCTGAAACCAAAATAACTTATAACTGTCAATATTTAAGAATGTAATACACAGCCATTACTGGGGAGAGAATGTGAGACTGACAATAATAAATGGGTTTGAAATAGAATACAGTAGTAATAGGAGACTTGCACTAAGAAGTCTTGTGACCCTGTCTCACTTAAACCAAGCAGAAGTGTCAAAATAAACTCAAGAAATGAAAAGAGAACCTTGTTAAAATGCTAAAATCTAAACTTTATAAAACTGTATGATATTTTCTAAAAAAAATTATTTATTTATTACTATTAATGCAATTTAAAAAATTGAATTCATTAAGTACTATTAATGCAATTTATTACTTTTTAATGCAATTTGAAAAATATTTAGTGTAAAATCTATAAACTCCAAATCTCTAAGTAATTTCTCTGGATGACCATACTAGTGTACTGTTGCTGTAGCAAAATGTGATAATGAAAAGCATCTTATTAACAGTGAAATATATGATCCAAGAAAGTGTCATGAGTTAATAAAATGGATTCATTTTACTATTGAACAATGCACAGAACAAGACAGGAATGTCTAAAATATGTGTTAATCACCAAAATATTATGGACTTGATGTGACTCACTGTTGAACAATATACAAGATACAGAACAACACATCGATGTCTAAAGTTTATTATGATCAACAAAATGTGATGCAATTGATGCAACTTGTTACTGAACAATATACAAGGTACAGAAAAAAACCAGGAGTGTCTAAAGTATCATCATAATCACCTAATCAATGAACAATATAAAAGTACAGAAGAAGACAGGAATGTCTCAAATTTATTGCAATCACCAAAACATGATGTACTTGATCAAACTAATCACTAAACAATATGTAAAATATGAAACAAGATAGGATTGTATAAAACATATAATATTGATGCAGCCAAATGTTGAAGATTATGAAGATGTGTACTTTGAATATGTACTTGTCAAATTAATGAAGCTGATTTCATCATATCCTTATCAGAGGTTGGTTTACCAGTTAATCTTGGTTGATGTTCATATAACATGACCCAACACACCATACAAGATATCATCAGCTGAAAGATCAATCATCCTGACAGTCAGTGTCAATAGCAGTCTTTGTTTTTAGGGATAAACACAAGCTAGGGTAACCAACCCCTGGGGCGTGCCCTATTAACTAATTGAATTGCTGATGTTGCTGCATCCTGTTGTGTAACCAAGACATAGATTAGGTGGTCAAAAATACTTACAGATATGGTGAAATAGATGGTGAAATGCAAGTTGTCAGGCCAAACTGAAGCATTATTACTATTTACATACATGAAATCAACCAAAAACTATTAAGAAGAGAAGAAAGTACCAGTTTAAATTCAACATAGATGTCTTCATTATCTAAAAATTTTCTGAATGTAAAACAAAAAATGCATACCAAGAATATTAAGCAAAAAACAAAGTATTGCACAATATGTGGATATCATTTAAACATGATAAACATCTCAAGATGAACAAGAAATGGACACAGAGGATAGCTTGAAATAATATCTGTATTTAATGTCTTCATGAAAATCTGTGGTATGACTAAATTAATTAAGCTATCATACACAGATATCATTTTTCATCCAGTATAACTAACATACATAAGGCTTCATTTAAACATAGGAAGTTTACATTAAACTAGAGTACACTATGGTATGGTCATTCTAGCCCCTTTATGTTTTCCTTTGACATGTATATCTAAAAAACAATTTTGCTTTAGAGTGAAATAGAGGAACATCATTGCAGCTTGAGCACACTTTACATTGGAAGGTTTATTTATTTTTTAAACAATTTTACATTACATTTAATTTTCATTCTTGAACAGGTTATTTTCACCATGCTGATTGTTCAAAACAGCATCTAGAGTGAAAAAATGTAAGGCTATAGATGCATAGTCTAGATCTCAAGCATATAATATCTGAATCATATACAAAACTTATAATGGTTTCAAAGAATTACAGCTAGGATATATACAAGAGTAAAGAGATGTGAAGGAGAAGATAGAGTAAACCTAAAGAATGAAGACAGATGAAGACAACCTTTACAGTAAAGCCATTAAGCAAGTGATCTTCTAGTGCAGAACCAAGTAGAACCTAATGCATGGAGTAAGAGACAACCTTTAAAGTAAAGCCATTAAACAAGTGATTTTCTAGTCTTAACCTAACAACCTAAAGCATGAGGATAGAGACAACCTTGACAGTAAAGCCCTTAAGCAAGTGATCTTCTATTTCAGACAACCTAGTAGAACCTAAAGCATGAGGTAGAGCCAACCTTTACAGTAAAAGCATTGAGCATTATTGATATTCTAGTTCAGACAACCAATGATAGAGAACATAAAGTATGAAGAAAAAGACAACCTTTACAATAAGGCAAGCCATTGGATGATCTTCTTGTGCAGACAACCTAATAGAGAGAACTTTAAACATGAAGATAGAGACAACCTTTACAGTAAAGCCATCAAGTAAATGCTCTTCCCGTGCAGACAGCCTAATAGAGTAAACAAAAGCATGAAGAAAGAGACCACCTTAACAGTAAAGCCATCAAGCTAGTGATTTCCAGTGTAGAAAACCTAAAAGAGTAAACAAAAACATGAAGGGAGAGACAACCTTTGCGTAAAGCCATTAAGCAAGTGCTCTTCCAGTGTAGACAACGTAATCAAGTAAACAAAAGTATGAAGAGAGAGAGAACCTTAACAGTAAAGCCATCAAGCTAGTGATTTCCAGTGCAGACAACCTAATAGAGTGAACAAAAGCATGAAGAGAGAGACGACCTTAACAGTTGAGCCATCAAGCTGGTGATTTCCAGTGCAGACAACCTAAGAGTGAACAAAAGCATGAAGAGAGAGACAACCTTAACAGTTGAGCCATCAAGCTGGTGATTTCCAATGCAGACAACCTAATAGAGTGAACAAAAGCATGAAGAGAGAGGCGACCTTAACAGTTGAGCCATCAAGCTGGTGATTTCCAATGCAGACAACCTAATAGAGTGAACAAAAGCATGAAGAGAGAGACAACCTTAACAGTTGAGCCATCAAGCTGGTGATTTCCAATGCAGACAACCTAATAAAGCCTGAGGCATGAATATAAAGACAACCTTTCAGTAAAGCCATCAAGCAAGTGCTCTTCCGTTATGGACAACCTAATAGAACATAAAGTATGAAGAAAGAGACAACATTTTTTTTGCTTGCTTAATGGTTTTACTGTTATGGTTGTCTTTAATCTTTAATTGAAGATTAAAGATTAAAGACAACCATAACAGTAAAACCATTAAGCAATAAACCTTCTAGTGCAGACCTACAGGAGGGAAAATGAAGTATGAAGAAAGAGACAACCTTTACAGTAAAACCATTAAGCAAGTGATCTTCTAGTCCAGACAACCTAAAGCATAAAAATAAAGACAACATTAACAGTAAACCTATTAAGCAAGTGATCTTCAAGTGCAGACAGTAATACCAAAAGCAGCCCATACAAGGTGACTAGTCTTCAAGTACAGAAAACCTAACACAGAGATCTTACAGATTGAAGATAGATGGTTATACAACAGTACCACTAAAACTTTTAATGAGTGAATTTTGTTGAAGTTCACTGGTTGGACTTCATAAGAGTTCAGTCCCAAAGGTTAAAGATGGGTGTGAAGATGGCCCTTCCAAGAATTTTATTGGTTAAAAATCCTCTAAATTACTGTAATTCTAAGGTAAATAACCTTAATCCCAGTCAAACCACACAATATCAATGTAAAAAAAAATTTTTAATATATTTTTGCTTAACCATTTGCTTTACAGTAAGAGTTTTCTGAGGCAATTGGGAAAATGCAATGTATTAGTTAATAATTGTTTTTGTTCTCTGCTTTGAAGTTTTGTTTTTTTTTGTTGTGATGTGAAAGACTTTGATTTCTGATGGCAGCAGTGTTTGTACTTTGGTTTTGAAAATGTTGTGTTCAGTCTGGGCAAAAAGACATGGCCTGTTGATAAAACTCATAATTTCTTTCTGGTTTCTGGTTTCAAGACTGTTTCAACAGCTACATTATACTTGGGCATTGAAAATTGTTGTTTTTAGTATCATAAAATTTGATAATGTATTATGAAGTTGGTATGGTGTTTCTTAAAAATGGGAACTTGCAAGGAAACTAGTATGGACTGTGCACTTTTGAAGAGTACTTATGTAACTTTGCTGATGTTTCAAGTGCTTGCAGCCCTTTGTCAGTTGTCAGCAGACTAAGACAACATCACTGAATTGAGTTATTTTGCACATGTACATCAATATGCTGTATATCAAGGAAACTAGTTTGGACTGTTGTTTTTGAAGAGTACTTAACTTTACTGATGTTTCAAGTGATTGCAGCCCTATGTCACTTGTCAGCAGACTAGGACAACATTACTGAATTGAGTTATTTTACACATCACTATGCTACATATCAAGGAAACTAGTTTGGACTGTTGCTTTTGAAGAGTACTTAACTTTACTGATGTTTCAAGTGCTTGCAGCCCTATGTCACTTGTCAGCAGACTAGGGCAACATTACTGAATTGAGTTATTTTGCACATCACTGTGCTGCGTATCAAGGAAACTAGTTTGGACTGTTGCTTTTGAAGAGTGCTGAACTTTACTGATGTTTCAAGAACTTGCAGCCCTTTGTCGATAATTAGCAGACTAGGACAACAACATTGAATTGAGTTTCCTTGCACATCAATATGCTGCATATCCTAGCTTTAACAAGCCTAACAAAAGTGAGGTAGTATTAACATAGTATTAACTATGCATCTAAAAAATGTAGAATTGAATCTGATTTAATGCTGTGAGGCAATTAATTACAGCATCACTAAATGGCTCGTTATCTTGTTGAACTTGCCCTATTATTAAAAAGTACTCCTACAACAACCCAACAATCTTGTTTTCTTCTAAACTGTTCTCTTGCAGCATTTTCTTGCAGTTACTTTTAATAAGAAATTAAAGGGTGTGCTGGTTGACATACTTGTTTACCAGTAGATATTTTAAATCTTTATTATTATACAAGTATATAAAAGTTAATAGTAAACAAATTTTAGTTACAGAAATATAACTCAGATATTTCCATTATTATTAACAGTTGTACATACAATATCTATACAAACATTTGCTATTACATCCTTCAGTTGTCTTATGATTATAATATTATCTTACATATATCAATCACTCACCTGTATCCTGTATTTATTTAATCTGTAAATGCAACACAGGTGAGTATTTCATTGTAGACTGTTGTTAGTATAAAAGAGTTCTGCATAATGTGAGCGATTTCTAATTAAAATACCAACCACAGATGGTAACCTGCAAACAAAGCATGCTACAATAGCCATGGCTCATCAAATACTTGGTAAAGTGGTAAAGAGATTCTTTTGCAAAAAAATAAATCTATGGCCATGAAGCATTGGAGCAAGAAAACCTATGAAACCATGGTTAATTTTGGTTGGAGGGTATGACTATGTAT
>JANTNT010202386.1:0-16399 GCA_024752375.1 Entacmaea quadricolor
TTTGAATTTTTTTCTGGGATAGCGTAAGGTTTTTGTCTGGGATAGGGTTAGGTTTTGGTCATTCTAGTCTGCTAGGCCTCGCTTTCTGCTGGCACAAAATCAATTTGAATTCAATTTGAAACAACTGGTAAATATTTATTCAAAACCTATTGAGCAACTGGCTCTTTGATTTTGTTGTCTCTATAGGTTTAGTCTGGGGAGGGTATGTAAAATCCAAATTTAAGGTCTGGGATAGGGTCATGGTTTTGAGGACCTGGCGGCACACCCACACCCATGTTGGGGTGGTAGTGCCCCCTGGACAAGTTTTTATGTTGCGTATCCGATCGAAAAATTACCAAGAATTTTTACAAGACGAAAAGTAAGAAGTTATATCCCCTACTTGAGATCATCAATTTATCTTTTAAACATGCCTCAATTTTTAAATATATTTATACTGTCATTAATTTCTATCTATCATTGTTTCAAAGCACTTTTATAATACATTTTTTTAACCTGGTTTTGTCTGACAATCATACGTCTGCAGACTAATACAAGCAATGATGCTCCAGGATCGAGCTGGAGATAAGATGAACATTTGACAGGTGTGGGGGCAATGGTGGACGTTTATAATTAGGTCAGTATATGGCTGCAGTTGGGAAGATAATTTGAATTTTTATTTTAAATGGGGGTGGGGATTTGATTTTCATACTTGCACCACTGTGTGGTGTAATTACCAACATTTGTACAGCCCGATAGTCAATTGCCCCACTAATCTCCACCCTGTCCCAGGTTGGGGTTGGGGTTTACTTTGACTAGTGCATAAGAGATCGGAAACTTGGCTCGTCCCATAAAAAATTATAATTGACTTCCTCTTTCACTTTCCTCTTTCACATTACATAGCTTTTTAAGAATCAATACTAGGTATCAATTCCATTACTGATAAGTATGACTAGTAATATAGGATTAAAATGTGTTCGACGCCACACAAACTATATTCTTCGATAGATAGTTATCTTTATACTGTACGGTGTATTCAATCTTAATGTATAGACCGGTTGTAAAGTGTCTATGTAGTGTAGAAATCAACAAGCCTTTAAATTATCAACTATTTCAGGGACCGCGGAGAGAGGGGTCTATAGCCCCCAATAATTCACACACTTTTCAGGTTTTTATAAGTAATTAGTGCGTTATTAAGCCTGGTACTTACTAGCGCATAAGCATAAGCGACAAAAGCATAAACATAAGCTTGTCCTCCTTGGCGAATAAGCATAGCATAAGCGACATAAGCAGCATAAGATCAGAGTCACAAGAATATCAAAGTCTTTAGTTTTCTGCTTCTGCTTCTGCTTCTGTACTAGTGAAGACAAAACTTTAGTGCTCTTTGAAGTTTTAGCCCCCCCGCCCTCACAAATCCAATAAGTCAGCCACCCTAATCTAATATTAGCCTCCCCAATCCAAAATTTCGTCCGCGGTTAATTCGGTCCGCGGTCCTTCCTATTTGTGTAACAGCTCGCTTGCTGTAAACTAAATAGCAGTTATTTCAGTAAGGAAGCTTAGCTCTGACCAAAGAAGTCTTTCAGCGACTTTCCTATTAATAAAACACCGGCTATGGGTGATGGGTTGGTCTGGGAAGATCCGTGGGAGATTGTGAGACACCTGCAGAGAAATAAAAGGTAAAGCAAAAGTCAAACGTTTTGTGTGGTTTAAAATTAAAGTTAATTAAAAAAATAAAATAAAATAATAAAAATAAAAGTAAAAGTAAAAGTAAAAATAAAAATAAAAATAAAAAAACCAACAAAAAATTTACAACAACAGCAACAACGTCTTGGAAGATCGAAGAAGTATCAGCGTGACTATTATTGATTTAAATAAACAGTTTATTCCTTTAAAAAAAGAGAGAGAGATCCAAAATATATACCTAACATTTTAAAGTGATGCATAAACTGTTATGGTTTTGGAGATTTTTTCCGTGAGCCCACCACCCACAAAGCTACCGCTGAAATATCGTGACCCCCTCAAAATCATCATAGCCCCTCTACAGAAATTACGAATCTTACCTTACATGAAGTTTTACACCTCCAGAATCGTAAGATATTTTACATGTGACAAAATACATCATGCAACATGCCGAAAGAAATGCTTTGTGTAAACTTCGGTATGAAATTGTAAATGTTTGGCTAGTTCAACCATTCCTTTCTTATTCTAAGCTGTATTGAATGTGTACTGAATTTTCCTTTCTATTCCAATACCGTAAAACCAGTTGAATTTAAGCTAAAATTCGAGAGCTTTCAACTCTACTATGCAGAATTAAGGGAGAAAATAGCACTTAATGAGTACGTGGTTACTGACAGTTGAAGAGGCTCCAAAGGGTTTTCTGTGAACGTGCGCGTGCTCTAAGGGTGACGTATCATCTATTGTCTTTTTCAAAATTTTGTTCCCCAAAACTTTCGTTTTTAAATAATTTTTGAATAATTCAGAAGCGGTTCGGTAAAAGTTTCTTATCTATTTTGCACGTGATTTTTTTTTTCTTTAACACCAAAGCGAAAGATTAGGTTACAGAGATAAAACCTGCTGATTTTTAGCAAATTTTAGCGAGCGTTTATCAAGTTACGATTTTTGAAATGTGAAATTTAGGTCGTCTTATAAGTGTTCTATTGTTGTCATGGCAACATTATACGTCATATTTCCATATTTATTTGGATCCTTATTTTATGTACTTTGATTTGACAGGATGACTTACTGTTACATACTAAACCAAAAAGTTTTTTTTTAGGTTACTGTGATGGGTGTATGACCAAGTTAAATACCCTTTGAAGCTTCCTTAAAGCTCATTTGAGTCATACTTCAAAGTAATCTATTCCGCCGTCATGACATTTCAGATACAATTCCGTATTCTCATAAAGGAATTAAAAGCGATTCTGAATCAACAAGGTAGATAAATACGTGTGAAGCTTTGTTTTTGATCGGTAGCTCGATGCTTGTGAAACAAGTAATTTGATTCAACACTAATTTTAGCTGTAAAAAAACTTTTGCAAAGTCCAAAAGTACTGAAAGATTATTTAAAATGAAAACTCTTGACACATTTGTTAAAAGTTCTACATGGTAAAATAAGAAAAATAGACAGGAAAAATCGTTTACTTACCAAAGCAAAAACGTCACTAGCGATAACTTAAGGAGCAACAAGGAAAAAGAAATCTGCAATGTATCGGTCAGCGGCATTTTCGTTCGTACATAAGTCGTGGGACACCATTCTGAAACTTTATTATTATTATTATTGTTCATTTTGCAGTCGGCTGCTCATATTCAATAAAATCCTAACAATTATCGGCTATAAAACACATTTTTTTTAAATCATACTTTTATCGTAAAATCCGAACCAAAGAAGTCGATACGTTGTGTGAACCAGTCGATGGTTCATTTCTTTCCAAATTATTTTTCCGAGCGATGTAAATTAACAAACATCAATCACGCGGTCATGCAAGCTATTGGCTGGAGGCTTATTTTACTTCTCTTGGAAAAATAATTCGGAAAGCAATGAAACATCGATTGGTTCACACATCACACTGGAATTCACACGTATGTGTTTAAAGTTGGCCAATGCAACGAATAAGGCAGTTTTAGAGCTAAGTGCATGCTAAGTATTATAACAAAATAACTGCAAAATACGGCTAATAGTGACCTAAATTCTCCCTAATCTTTTAGAATATCAAATGCCTCGATTTCCTTCAAATTTTTAATCGTTACTCTAAAGGGATTCAGGAACAGATCTGGATAAAAAAGGAACTCCAAATGAACAAATACACTACTTTTGGACAAGGTTGCCAAAATGTTTTGTTTTTACACATTTTCGTCAAATTTCTCAAAAACGCTCTCACAGATTTTCTTTAAATTTTCTGAGCAAATTACCTATGCTCCAATATATATAAAGAGCGTTTTAAAATCTTAGGTCAAAAAATCAAGAAATTTTGAAGTAAAGCAAAAGTACCAACGCTTTATAGCGGCTGTGAATTAAGTGCGATTTCATCAAAAACTTTATCGTTCGAAATTTCTATCCTTCTCTTACAACCGGGGAAGGTTTTTTCCCTAACAATATATTTTGCGTTCGCGTAATTGCGCTCCTAAGTTGAAAGGGCGCGCACTATTCCATCGAGCCTTCTTAAATTTTTTTAATTTTTTGAAAAGTTTGTTTCAGAAGTACTACTGTTTTTTTTTTTTTTTTTTTTTTTTTTTTTTTTTTTTTTTTTACCTTTTGAAAACTTTGCGGTGAATAGTGGTTTGATTATGGTTTGTCTTTTATCATTGCTTAAATTAAATTAAAATGACTTACCTTCAGTTGTTGATTTTGGTAACAGATTATCCAGAACGTCGGTTCCAGTACCTCTGATGGTAGCGGATTCGTCATGATCTTTCTTAAGAAAAATAACTGAGTTCTTTGTCCAACAGTATTTTTATACGTTGTTGTCCTGGAAAGCTCTAGTTATATCAGAAAAAAATTGACTCTTGCATGCTGACTCTTTCTTGCGGTTCATGACCTGTTCTTTCACAAGTCTTCTTGTAAATTTGCAAATGATTGCTGGCAGGAATGAAGATGGTCGACGATTTGGAATTCAGTGAGCAAAGTCGATGTCGGATAGTGAAATCGATGTCGCTCCCAATTTATTGAGGAGGTTCAGGCATATATCTTCTTATTTTGTTGCGGGCTCTCGAGGGTCTCGTTGAGATATACTGAAAATGTTTACGTTATATTGATATCTGTACATGTACATATTTTAGATTGCTTCATCAATTGCGATTACTTTCTGTCCAATTCCTTCCAATTTAGTTGATAATCTTTTCAGTTCTTTCTCCATCAATCGTTGTGAAAATTTCACGTCATCATATTCCAAGAAGTCAAGACTTTTACTGGCTGTATCTTTGCTCGAAGATGCATGAGGAAGAGACGCCAAGATGTTCTTCCGTTCGTTCATTTCTTAACCAAGGCTCATTCACTTGTAACTTCAGATCATCATTTTCTTTTCGAAATTGGGGTACTATTTAGAGTAGAAGAGAAATAAAGAAAGATTTATACAAGGCTGAGTCAGGGTGATCACTCGTCATTCTTGATCGACATGACTTATACTTATCGAATATGAATCTTAGTACTAATTAGCTATAACTTATTCTTAAGGGTCAGATATCGTGGGTAAAATCATAGCAATTCATTGCAATTTCCTCCCACTATAGTGCGAAAGTGAGATATAAGAGAATAGGCCCATCAAGAATATCTCTCCTAGATTGAATTTGAATTTGAATTTAACATGAAGCAAGCGAAAGACCCAACAAACAACTCTACTCACATATGACACCGAACCCGGCAGGACTCGAATCCGCATTTCATTGGTGAGAAGCGAGCGCTCTTACCTCTACGCTAACCCTTGCTTCCCTTGCTTCCCCTGCTTTGGGTATGATCATTTTTAAAGATAATTAGAAGATTGAATCTAGTGATTCTCGAGAGGGTTGCTTTAAAAAGCAATCGTGGTATATTCTTGTGGATTATTCTTGTAGATGGAACAATAGATCGTTATCAAGAGGAGTTAGAAGACCTTATCAGGATAACTGTATGTGTAAAGGCGAAACTGAAAGAGTGCTGCAGTAAAGGCGCACAGCAGCATGTTGCCAGTTTATAGAATGGAACTGAGAAAGGTTATAATAATGGAAAAGATTGGAATGGATGCACACACTGAAAAAGTGTCCATATATCCGAAAGATTATGAAAACTATGCAAAAATATCCTTTCATATTCCATTGTATCATTTCATATTTTGATCCAATAACCATATTTTGTTCGAATGACATAGATTTTTCGCTAATAAATATCAAAGAAAAAGATCAAATTGCTCGCAGCAATATTTTGATTCGGTGTATGGGAAAGTACACTCTGACCACAACCGACAAGTGCGTGCCAGACGTGAAGCGTAATTCATGCTAAATATATACTTTGCTAATAGATGATGTTTTGAAATCAATAATTATGAATATAAGTTGAAGCAAAATTTATCTTAACACTTTAAATCTTTTGAAAAAAAATTAATAATAATAAAGTTATGGTATGGAATAGCTATATTCCTATCTTAAGCTAATAAGCAATCATTATCTGTTGGTAGCTGAATAATGTATAGATTGTTTCACGTCTGGGCAAAACTCTTTGGTTGTGCCTAGACTGCACATTCCAAGGCGTTAACAGTGCGAAGTGTAGACATGTATCGACAACTGCGTGTCTGAACTTGCTAATAAGTTAGGATTCGAAAACAAGAATTAAGTCGATTATCAGCAATATACTCATTGTACTAAATATGAATTTGGGAGTCGAAATATATATATATTTTTTTTTAATTGGGAAACTTTTCTAGTTATGTAAAACTTACTTTTGTCCGTTGCAGCTGAGTATATCGACCTTAAATCGTTTACTTAAATGGTTTAATAAATAAAGGAGGTGGCATAAACCAAATCAGCTAACGCAATGTTTACATTATTTGACCCATTTCAGATCACCTGACTATTCCACTGAGTGATGTTTCTTTTGTTCATTTGGTAATTGACGCACGAAAAATCTCTATGATGCGAAAAGAATTCAAACAAAGCATTGAATTCCAAAAAGAACTGAAATAGGAGAAAAAATGTAAACATTGAGTTAGCTGGATAGGTTTGTAAACGTTTCCTTTTACTATTATGCATCTTAGTTTGTTATCTGTCAATTGACCCCTTGTTGGTTGCAATCTCCAACCTCCAAGTGGAGGATGTCAATACAGCGATATTCAAAAAAATATTTGGCAACCTTAGGAAGCTTCAATGCTTTTGAAATTTATATAGCTTATAATTAAATGGTTTTAGTTTAGAGAGCGAAAAATAGAAAAAAAGTATATCTCGCAGATTTTGAGAAAAAGCATTATTTGCGCAAAAGTCGAAATTTTGAGGTAAACGCGCAAATTTAATACTTAACTCACGGTCCTCTCAGCGCCCAACGAAAATATCAAATTTAATGAAACTTTCTCACAATATAGATCCATAACTTGGTTTTAAATAACCAAAAATATTTTGGGTTTTCTTTATAAAATCATTGTTATGAATTTAACTTAATGTGGTAGTCATGAATTTTATTTTTTTCTGAGTAAAATAAGTGCTCCGATTTTCCTCAAAATTGGCCCTACAGAATTTCTTTAAACTTTCCAATATTATAACCAAACATCTGGTCTTTAAAGTCTTGTAGATCATTTTAAAGGTTGAGGTCGGGATTTCGAGATAATCGAAGAAATGTAAAATCAAGGCCATCACAGTTTCGATACTCACGAACGTCTGATTTCAACCAAATTTGCATAGTTATAAAATTTGATTTATATATAGTAGGTGTGTAAAAAATCTTGTTTGACAGAAGTCTGTAACGCGAGTTGAGGAAAATCGGAGCACTTATTTTACTCAGAAAAATTTAAAATTCGTGACTACCACATTAAGTTAAATTCATAACAATGATTTTGTAAAGAAAACCCAAAATATTTTTGGTTATTTAAAACCAAGTTATGGATCTATATTGTGAGAAAGTTTCATTAATTTTGGTATTTTCGTTGGGCGCTGAGAGGACCGTGAGTTAAGTATTAAATTTGCGCGTTTACCTCAAAATTTCGACTTTGGCGCAAATAATACCGTTTCTCAAAATCTGCGAGATATACTTTTTTCAATTTTTCGCTCTCTAAACTAAAACCATTTATCTATAAGCTATATAAATTTCAAAAGCATTGAAGCTTCCTAAGGTTGACAAATAATTTTTTGAATATCGCTGTATTGACATCCTCCACTTGGAGTTGTTGACAGTGTATGTCGAGGCTTTGCACACGCATTCCGACATGCTCTTCGAACTGGTGACTCTTGAAACAGGGGTAAGCCTCCTTAATCACTGTTGATGGAAAAGTAATTATAAAAAAAAAATAATAAAGAAAAACAGTTTTTAAAAGTTTATATTGTCATAATGTGCTTCTAAAATTATTAATAATATTTGCAAGGATAAGAATTAAAAATTACAAAATAAAAGTCAAAACGCTTTCGACTAAAATCTTCAGATGATGAGGATGACTGAAGATGACTTTTTAGTCGAAAACGTTTTGACTTTCATTTTGTAATTTTTAATTCTTATCCTTGCAAATATTATTAAAAGTTTATATGTTGTAGATGTGACAGACGAAATTTACTAGCCTCATTTTGGTGTTTTGAAATTGAAAATTGAAAAAAAAATCATTTAATATTTATTTTCAAACATGTATCTTTCAATTATCAAACATATTTTATTCGAATGGCATAGATTATTCGCCAATAAATATCAAAGAAAAATGATGGATGGGTTGTAGGTAATTTGAAACACCTTGAATAAAAACGAGTTTACTTAACTGTCGTTTGGGACGTTAGTCATTCGTTGGAGTAAAAAGCTTTTGCGTTTGGGAATTCAATACTTTGTTTCAATTCTTTTCGTATCAAACAGTTTTTCTTTTTTGTGCGTAAATGACAAACAAAAGAAACATTACTCAGGGGAATGGTCAGGTGATCTGAAATGGCTCAAACAAGGAAAACATTGCGTTAGATGATTAGGTCTATTAACTTGATATTGATAGCAATATCAATGACGTAATTCATGCTAAATATATACTTTGTTAGTAGGTAATGTTTTGAAATTATTAACTAGGTAAGTAGAAGCAAAATCTCTCTTAACAATTTAAATCTACTGAGAAAAAAAACTAATAATAAAGTTGTCGTATGGTATAAAATAATTATATTTCTATCCTAAGCTAATCAGCGAACATTATTTGTTTATACGGAATGTATAGATTGTTTCACGTCTGGGCAAGACTCTTTGTGCCTAGATTGCACATTCCTATGCGTTAACAATGCGTAGTATAGGCATGTATCGACGATTAACAATTTAAATTTACTGAGAAAAAAAAAAAAAAAAAACCAATAATAAAGTTGTCGTATGGTATAAAATAATTATATCTCCATCCTAAGCTAATCAGCGAACATTATTTGTTTGTAGCGGAATGTACAGATTGTTTGACGTCAGGGCAAAACTCTTTGTGCATAGATTGCACATTCCTATGCGTTAACAATGCGTAGTATAGGCATGTAGTGACGACTGCGTGCCTGGACGTAAAACTATTAACTTGACATAATAATATGCTTTTCTAATACATTTAGAGTTTGAAAATAAGATTTAAAGGCATTAGTTGTAATTTTTTTTTTCTTTTCTTATTTTTGAAACATCATTTTGTAAAAAAAAGGTTTTATTGCTTTGTTATCGCCATTTGTTTTAGGTTGCAGTTAGGAATGATGACCTATAATTTATCATTAAAATGATTTCATATAGGAGGTCTCATTGTTTGTAAACATTACCTGTTTATTGTAATGTGCAAACCTAAAATTGGAAATGAAAACCACATCGTTTTGATGTGCCAATCGGTGTATTATTTGGCAATTTACGTAACAAAGAGCTGCGTCACATTGCGACGTCCAATAAAAAACTAACTCGCTTCATTGGCGGCGTAACGGTTTGAAAAGTAAGGGGGGTTTAATAAAGTTCCTGACAACGTCCCCATGCTACTCCCCTTTAGTTTTTATATTATTTTTAACTTATGATTTTCACAAATGTCGAAATATTGGCCGGTTTTAATTGATTTGTGCACTTTTCTTTAACTGACTTTTCATATTTCTTATATTTGGATTTCCTTAGATTTTCTATTAATTAATTTATTTATTTATTTATTTATTTATTTATTTATTTATTTATTTATTTTTATTATTTTTATTATTTTGAGAGCGAATAGAAATATAATAGTTTAGAGAATTCGTCGCAAAGTTTGCGCTAGCAAAACGAGCTAATTTTAAGAGATTTTTTGAAATCAAACTCTTTGCAGCAAGCGAAGTGAGAAGTTTAACTTAACAGCGAGAAAATCGAATCGAGTATTTTGAAGTTTCCGAGATATGAGCAGTTGTTTTGCGAGCGAAGCGAGTGCTTTTTTAAAACGATCCAAAGCTTTATGAAGAATTTTTGCGTCAAAAATCTGTTCTTTAGGGCGCGCTCAAATAAAAACAGAACACAGACTCGATTGTGATTTTACTTTTGTTATATATATTATGGAAATAAAGAAGCAAGTTACAATACTTAACAAGTGAATAGCCGAGCCCTCCAATTTTTAAAGTGTGTTAAAGACCCCCCTGCTCCCATGGCTCCGCCTCCTAGACTGACAGGTGATCATCACTTTTAGAAAAGAAATATATATTAGCAAAGGAAGGCTTTTTGGGCAGTTGCTCTGACAAACACACCCGATCACATCTCAGTATACAAGATACTGTGTATTTATAACGTATCCAATATGCGTTCCAATTTACTTACAGCCCTGTTGATTTTGCTTCCGTGCATCAAAGGTAGGTGTGACAGCAAAAGACTGAGGAAACTAACTTCAAATCTGTTTCTTTTTAACAATTCTCGATTCTCAGAACAATTTTTTTTTTTTTTTTTTTTTTTTTGCTTCTGATCATCCAAAGTGCCCTGCAGTGAGCAAAACTTCCTGTTTACTTCTTGTAACGAGAATGATAAGAAGTTGATGAGAATTGTTTCATACTGTTATTTATCTATTTTTATTTTTTTTTTATTTTTTTTTTTCAGGATCTGTGATCGACTCTGGTAAAGTATTGCTGAACAACGCGCTGCCAAATGATCCCGGATGTATTGATGTCAATTTTAACTCTCTCTTTGAGCAAAACCAAGACATCAGAGTCATTACATCTCTCAGCCACTCAGAAAGTCAGCGCAGAGTTCACGATCCTGCAGCATTGTGGGTCAAACGAATATCGTCACGTGGTTTCAAGGTATGCGTACGTGAATCTGGTGTAGGATCCAATGGAACAGGTATTGTGAACTGGTTGGCTGTACAAGGTTTTTACTTTGGACAAGAACAAGGGGCGATCAGTTTCGATCGATGGGGATCAGGAACACAATGCAAGGTGGTCCAACCACAACGAGTGAGTAAACAAGATGTTGTTCTTGAAGAGATACATTACGCTTTCATTACGTTCAAGAAACTTAAACTTAGCTCAGCGCAAAACTCAGTTGTGAATTCCTGTTTTGGCTCCCAATTAAAACTATTATTTAGCATTTAATTTTATTCGCTCCTTTAGCCGCTAAATTTGAAAACTTGAAAAACTTGAAAAACTTCGTTTAACGTTTAATTAATTTACGTTACATTGTCTTTCTTCTTCTTCTTCTTCTTCTTCTTCTTCTTCTTCTTCTTCTTCTTCTTCTTCTTCTTCTTCTTCTTCTTCTTCTTATGTTTTGTTATATTTCACTTCTGTTTTATTTTAGATAAATATATTAACACTTGTCGTTTATGTTCAGTCTTATTCAAGACCTATACACGTGTTCGCTACGGTCGTAGCGCCAGATTCAAGTACAAGACAAGATGCCATGAATGTGTGGGTGTCTCAAGATACAAGAGGTGGAGCATTCTCTGTGTGTCTTAGAGAAATGACTAACTTTGATGGAATACACAGTCAAATAAATGTTGTAAGTATAGCTAACTGCAATCAATGATAGTAAATACTGTTATGAAAAACGCAAAACTATGACGAAAGCTATAGATTCTTGACTTTCCAAACTGTTCACCTCACAAAACTGATTGTTGTTTATTTTGTTCATATCGTTATAAGGAAAGTCTTACCAAATAAATTTTGTAATTTTGATGTTTGGTTTACGATTAATCGGCGAGTCAAATTCTGTAACACAATACCGTCACAAGTTTCAAAGCAGTAGAAGTAGCGTAATTCTTACGAAATCTTACGATTTTAATGCAGTAGATGAATATTGTTATTGAAAACGTAAATTGTTTGCAATATTAACATGGTTTTCAACCTTCGTGATTTGGCCGCCATGTTTGTGCCCCTCAAAGGGACACAAAGATGGCGGACCCATACATTTCAACTAAATTACGGACATAATTGATTGCTCATATCTTTGCATCTAAAACTTCTTTTAACTAGAACTTTGGCTGAGATATACGGTTTTGCTTGCTCTTTTGGTCTATCAGGGATTTGTTTCATATAAGTCTCGGGAAAATTCGAAAGTCAAAAATAGTTTAAGCAAAGCTGAAAACAGCTTTGGCGAAAGTCATTAGAAAATGTGTTGAAAATCTGTCGAAAGTAGCTGTGAGGGAAATTGTAAGTTGCTTTGACGGAAGTCGTAAATTGCTTTGTCGAAATACTTAAGTAGCTATGACGGAAGTTGCAATCTGCTGTAACGAAAGTCGAAAAAGGCTGTGGCGAAAGACGTAAGAAGGTGTTACGAAAGTAGTGAGTAGCTTTGACAAAAACCGTAAGTAGCTACAACGGAAGTTGTATGTAGCTGCACGAAAGTCGTAAGAAGAAGTGACGGAAATGGCAGGTAGATGTAACGCAAGCCTTATGTAGCTGTGACGAAAGTCGAAATCAGTTGATTTCGCGCTCTCACTTACGGTTTCTATTAGCCAATCAGAGAAGTTTTTGTCGCATTGCCAAGATTTTCATATCTATTTCTAAATGGTTGTCGTTTGTTCAAAATGTTTGCCAAAATTTCGCTTTTTTAAACGTATTTACAAGGCCGATGAATGGAATTAGTTAATCGTCTGTTATTTTTAGTGGTTTTAGTGAGAAATACTGGAAAAGGAGAATGAGTATTAGGAACTGTTGATTTTGACAAACGTCGTAAGTAGCTGTGACGGAAGTCCTAATTACCTGTGACGGAAGTCGTAAATTTCTGTGACGGAAGCCATAAGTATATGTGACGGAAGTCCTGAGAAGATATGAAAAAAGTCATTGATACCAATGGTGAAAGTCGTAAGTTGCTTCGACGAAGTCTTAAGTAGCTGTGACGTAATTTGTAATAAGCTGTGACCGAAGTACAGGGAGCCCAGGCTCAGTATCCGTAAAAGTTATTTACATATTTACAGTAAATGTATGGAATGTTAAACAAAATCAATCAATTTTCGAGAAATTTAAAAAGAAAAGGCTTTTTTTCTTGACCGATCTATTCTTTGTGCTGAAGCACTCCTACTGAGCTTCAGCGCGATCCGAGCGATTTTAACGGCAATACGCCACTAAACCAAAGTAAGAGACAAGGAAACGAAGCCTGCTCAGCGAACTCGACCGGCTTCGAATCACGGGCAAAAATCTTTACAAAATCCAAGCCGATTTACTTGAAAACCACATCACCGTAAGCACCAATGCATGTCCTGGGTTGATAGCCATTCCGATTGACTACTCGTCATTTCTTGCAGCTGTAAAACTCCTTCGAACATGGTAAACCAACTTAAAAATCGCCATTTTCATCCGTTAAGGTGGCTCGACTGGGTTTCACTCGAGGCGTACCGTCGCCGTTTCTTTGCAAAATGCGTCGTGACCATACCGTTCATTTGAAATATTTTTTATAGCAAGTCAAGAGATAGATTGAAGTTTTGTTTGTCATTTGAATAATCGTAATCGAAGCTTCCAGTAATTTATAGTAACGGCGTGCCGACTTTTTAAAAAGAACATTTTTTAAAAAAATAGTTTTTTTGCATAACCGCATTTGTTTCATAAAATCAAGATCAAGTTCTTCGTTCTTACTAATTTCGAAAGATTTATATGGAAGCGTTTCTAAATAAAACGAATTTAAAATTTTACACAGCAAAAAAGTAAAATATTCTAAGCATTCAATTCTCTCAGCTAAAAGCTTTAATTAAGGTAGTTCGGGTTCGGGACCCTTGCTACTGCGCACCCTGTTAGCGCACGGCATTTTCATAGAAAATCAAAATATCAGATAAAAGTTGAATCACATTTTATCACAAAAATGTGTTTTGTCAATGTTGTATGTTTAAAAAAAACTGCGTATTGAAGAGGAGTGGTCGCTAAGTCACTAGTACCCAGTCCCCACCCACCAAAAACACTAGATTTTAATATTTTACAGCATTTATCCGTCTTAGCACTTTAATTAGTACTTCGACCCCCTGTTTTTATTTAAATTTCAAGTTCAGAATTTTATAAGTTTCTAAATGACGGGGGGGAAATTTAACATTATTGGCAGGATATTTTAGAAATTTCTTTTTTAAACTTCATACCCAGCATTTATGAGATGTTGAGGTAGCCATTATTTGACCAATAAGTGGAGACTTTGGTAGCTTCTTTATGGTTTGACGGGAAAGTACATAGCAAACGATAGATTGTTTTAGGATTGACAAGCAGAAACGTTTAATATTATTTTAGTTTGTAAAAATTGCTTGTTATTTCCGCTAATATAAGGTACGGTTTTTTTAGGGGGGGGGGGGGAAACCTATTTTATTTCATATTTTGACTTTATATATGTACTTCTCCTGGTAGACAAAGTTCTTGTACGATCTATGGGTCCCGAACTACCTTAAAGTCCTCAGATCAGGTCTTTTTGGTCGTCAAGCATCTCCATTGTCCAGATTTTCACCGTACTTGTGAATTCCGATATTCCATACATTCCAAACAACACTTGATTTACTTTCGTAAGCCTTCCGAGTAGTTCCGAATATGATAATTTAAAAATTTAATTTTAATGGCCTATTATTATCATACCCGGAGATACTCGGAAGGCTTACGAAAGTAAATCAAGTGTTGTTTGGAATGTATGGCACATCGGAATTCATATCTCTCGACTTGCTATGAAAAAAAATATTTCAAATAAACGGTATGGTCACGACGCATTCTGCGAACAAACAGCGACGGTGCGCCTCGAGTGAAACCCATTCGAGCCACCTTAAGGGAAAATGTGTGACAAATTTATGCAGATTCATTCATGATACGCACGAGTGATCAACGTTCTCAAGTCAAGACAGAATTTTAGTATGTAATTGCTGGGTTTCAATCAGCTGACTGAATCTCGTAAATCTTATTATAAGCTTCAAATGGTGGTCAAACAATGACCACCGTGTACACTCAAAAAAAATTTTTTTTCTTTTGAAAAGATGATAAAAATTCCGCACTACACCGGAAATGACGTCACGTGAATCCCAGCAATAGCAATACAATTTTTTGCCTGTTTGTTTTCAGAACTGGATTGCCTATCAGGAGATGCCATACTCTTTGAACTTTACTGAGTCTAGCACTGTATCTATTGACACTAACAGTGGTCTGGTCCAGCAAATTGGCTATTCCTTCTGTAAGGTACCTTACTTATTTTAGTTTAGTCAAGGTAGTAAACTCTTTGTTGAAACACTTGAATAAGTTTCAGTACCTCTCCAATTTGTCATGGAGCTCAGATAGAAATTGTTGATATTCGAATGCGAATCGTATAAATCATCTGATCAGATTTTTATTTATGTAAATTTAAAGCCTTCTTCAATATTCATTGATAAATACATAGTTATGTATTATTACTTTTTAGAACGTAAGATTTGAAGAAAAAATGTTCTCACCACCTGTTGTTGTGATCACCGGTAGTTACCGTAGCAACGACTCTAGTCCAGTGGCACAGGAATGCAAAGCAATGAATGTCTGGATGGAGGTAAAAAAAGTGAAAATTCTCGTTATTACAGTACTGTAACTGTAAGGTTTTCCAAAATACAAATACAAATAGACTAAAAACAGTATTATGAACTACAAGAGAAAGAAGATTCAAGTAGGCCGGAGCGATAGATGGTTCAAAACATTACTAATAAAAAAGGTTTCCATGGCTAAAAAAAAATAAGAAGAAGAAAAGAAAAGAAAAAACGGACAGTATCAGCATCTTTTCTAATGAGAATATCGACAACAAGTAGCCCAAGCATCCTCAAGCCCGAACTTACAAAACCAGTTTTATAGAGTTCGAGATCTTAACGGTAACTTTTAGATTGGTTTATAAACTTTATTTTGATGCCAAGCATTGCTGACTTTATTCTAAAGATAGAGAAAAGTACCATTTACAAAGAATACAATTGTCGGCGGTTACGGACTCGAAAGTGACTTTTTAGAGGGCTTTTTGAATTCAAAATGCATAACCAATAAATCATCTCTCGAACTCAAAATTCAGGATTATGTTGTTTTATGGATCTATTGGGATATACGAAGTCGTCAAGCATTGTCCACTTCTATCTATAACGAAATCTGACTTCAAAGAATTTTGCTTTTGTTTGATACAAGAGATGACCAGAGCTTGAGCAGGAATCGTAAATATTGCTTGGCACAACGCATAGCTAGCTGATATTGATCGTATTTACGACTTTCGTTAAACCCATAATGCTTTGCGCTTTTGGGGGTAACCAGTAGGAGAAATGTATGCTATTATAACCAAAACTCACAAAACCAGTTAATAATGTTTAAAAATGCATCAGAATTTATCAAAAACAGGATAAAGGAAATTTGAATAAGTTTATAAGTAAATGTAGAGAAATTT
>JANTNT010202497.1:0-16395 GCA_024752375.1 Entacmaea quadricolor
TTTGTTCCGAAGGTTTTCACATTCCTTTGCCATCCAGCATGGCGGATTTTGTACCACGTGACCAACTGTTGCAAAAGTTCTATTACATGCACTCGGGAAGTATTCTTGTTAAATGTCTAATGTAAGAAACACTCAACGAAATGCAATAATTATCAGAAGGGGGTTCTAAAATGAGTCCACTAACTTAACCTCCCCTGTATAAAGCCAAGGATGAAATAACTTCTGAAACCCCGGGTTAAAGGTAAAAATTTAGCGTACAACCTCCTTGCTGAGTTGAGAGAATGTTTAGAAATTTTGCCGTACGAGCGAAGCGAGCAAATTTTTTATACCTTTTTTTTTTGTTGTTATTACAGCTTTTTTCTTCGAGCGAATAAAAGCTTGATTCTTTTTCTCGAAGGTGAGCTTTTAAATTTCTTCTTTTATTGAATGCAAGCGTTGCGAGCGCGAAAATGTGAGTATATAGACATGCACTGCTGATTTACATCACTTGAACCTATAGATGTCACTTCATCTTTCCATTAAATAATTTAAAAATCGTTCCTCTCTTTTGGTGTCGTCCCTTCTCGTTTTAGAACCCCTCTCAGTGATAATTATTGTACAATCCCTTAACATCTATGGCTATCTCGAGCTACCTGCTGAGGCGGATCTAGGATTTTGGTTTGGGGGTTCACCATGTCAGACGGAAATGCACAGGAAGCCCAAGCTCTGTATGATGGCTTTATAAGGGTAATCCACAACCGTCTGAACAAACACTGTGATTGGATGAAGAAACAAAAGAATACTGGAGCAAGAAAATAGAATCAGCCATGTACAACAAGGACAATGTTTTATCATGTCTTTGTTTTGCATGGCTCGTTTTGTCTTGCTCTTTTATTTTTGTTTCTTCATCCAAACACAGTGTTTGTTCAGACGGGGGTGGGCGACCCCTTTATAAGGCCTATATATAATGCTTTGTATGAGGGCTTAGGCTGTGGTCTGCAAAATGTATATATATATATATGATATATATATGTAATGTTCTTTTGACCCAAGGGGGTGCAGTTGTAAAATGTAAAATGTTTTTGTATAAAAATGTTCTTTTGAACCAAGGGGGTGCACGTGCACCCAGTGCACCCCCTAGATCCGCCCCAGACCTGTAAATACACCGATTCCGCATTCATTGTTCTACCTGTCTAGTTACTCCTTACTCTCGGTACATCGGACAAACTAAAATGTATTTTTGATATACATATATTTGATTGTGGAAATTGTAAAATAATGTCTGTCTTAGAATAAATGCATTCTAAAGATGCATAAAAAATATCGATAACTTCTAAGGAATTTTATGAATTTGAGTTTTTTGGTCGAAAACTCTATATTCCATTCCACTCTATACGGATTACCCAAGCCCCAAGAGCGCTACGACCCTGTAATATGAAAGGATTGTATACGTTGCGATTCAACCACTTGTCTTATTGGCCTTAGAATATGTGCCACCTACTGACTATTCAACAATTCGACAAATAAAACTTCTTTGTAATAAATTCTGTGGGCAATATTTCCAAGAACGTAGACTATGAACGGATTGTATTGTTTTAAATGTGTGCTTAAAAACAAATGTTTCACCTCTGAACTAGCTAATTTAATCAAATGCTTTCACTCAATCCCTGGAGAATTAAATGACAACGGCGGCCATGTTGGTGTACCTCGTGTAACAAGAGAAGCTAATGAGGAATGCTTCGTTTGAGGTACACCAACATGGCCGCCAAGAAGTCACATGAACGTCCACATGAACTCGGGGAGGAATGTGTGTGGGCAATTCTTTAAAACAAATTTTTAATTTTGTGGTTAATTGACATTCGCACATTCGATTAGTATGTTAAGATGTATTAAATTTCCTCTGAATATACAGCTTTAGTATGAGTGGTAAACGTACGGTATCGTGACTAGTCTTACAGCAGTTTTAGTATGAGCGGTAACTGTCAATTGATGGCGCTCTAGGTCATATAGGCCACCCATATAGCTAAGCCTTTTAAGTTATACATCACACAAAAAATTAATATTTTAGCTTTTTTGACTAAAACTGACTTTTTCTTAGAGCACTAGTCAAAACATAGGCTGATAGAAAGTTTGGGATAATTTTAGAGCAACATGGCAGAGATTCTTAAAATTAGTGACAGCACACTAGCCTACTCCTGTGGAACCAATTACGTCACAGTACTCTACCCCTGTGAAACCAATTACGAGCCCCAGTCCACTTCTAATGGAATAAATTCTCCTTATCTTAGTAAATAAGATAAAGAATTTGAAATAAACACAGTTTAAAAAGTCCACGTTTCTAATTCTCGCGGGTTAAAAAATATATTCTTATAAAACGCGAATATTTAAAGGGAGGGGAGGGAAGAAAGGTTTTGAAATCAGGTAGTTTCCACTCTTTCTCGGTAGAGATAGATCAAAAGAGCCTAGCACTAGTCTTCTTCTTCGAGAGGATTTTTCGAGTATTCTTTGACTTTTCTTCAGAAAATTGCTGAATTTTTAAAATCTTTTTGGCAAAAATGGAAGAAGACGAAGAACTCTTTGAAGTGGAATCCTTCCTCAACACTCGAGTGAAGGTCAGTAAACAAACGACGCCATTTTACCCCGAAAAATGCTGGGTAAATTATCGTTATCAGAGATAACACCAGGAAAATATTGTAATTTTTGTTAGAAACGACTTAATAAGAACCTCACTGAAATGTTTGGGGGTAAATTAGATCGTCATGACATTCTTAGTGAACTGTTCTAGGAGATAAGCTAGGATAGGCCGAGGTTATTTTTGAAGTGGAGTTTTTCTATGGGCTTCTTGATCGAATCCTAACTGTTTCTTTCAAAGTAACTCCAGTCTTCGTCCTCAAAATATCAAAATCATTGTCTTCAAAGGTTTCATAATTAGCTTTTAACAGGAAAGGACTTTGAATTCATATTATTGTGATGTCGTAAATATACAAATTGGTTAGGTTTCTAGTTATACTGGACCATCTATGAGTGAATTAAAATGTCAAAGGGCATTAGTCAGTACCTTCGATCGCTTTACATATTACACCTTGTACTCTTCACCTATTACACATGCTCATACGTCACTGAGCTGATCCCACATGGCCTAATGGCCTTGTATCTTCTTTACATATTACAGCTTGTAATCTTTACCTATTACACGTGCTCATATATCACTGAGCTGATCCCATGGCCTAATGGCCTCTCTTTTATCTTGCCATTTTTCATAAAGTGCCAGTACTCTAGGTACACGGTGCTGATAAGGCACAATAGGCCAAAACAGCTGACCCACCGACATTTGAAAACACGCATTAATGAACATCTCTTTGGGTATAAGAACTCGCATATCAATAAACATCTAAACACCTCAGCAGAATGCTGAAAGCATGTTCCAACAAATGCTTTGAGATAATTGATACTGGGTCTACTCAGTATCAAATTAAACTTAAAGAGGCTATGCATATCAAGTGGGAGAATACCATCTTAAATCAACAACTTCTCATGCTAAATAAACTGTAGCTCTTTAAACTATATAAATTTACACATGCTGCAATTTACTATTTAAACATCTTGTACTTAATTTGTTATTCACACTGATGATGATGTGAGACACTTCGAAACGTGTTTGGCTTTAAAGTCACTAGAATAAAAACCATCGTACTTTTTCTTAAATTATTAGTATTATTGCTTTTACTTAGACAAAACAGCTGTCCACAATGTCATCATCGAGCCAGTTTACTGGCTTATCATTTTGTAAATTGAGGCCTATTACCTATTGTGGATAATAATTGTCACCTTTCTGCTTTTATTTTTTTGTTCTGTTTAATCTGTCTTTGTCTCTGAATCTTAAGTATGGAGAGATGGGACTGCCTTTTTAAGTGATTATCCAAGCCACTGGAAAGTCTTAACTGTTTGCAGATATAATTACAAAGGCAGCAATTTCTGCTCAGGTTTTTTAAGGTCAAGTGCTGGTTCAGCTGGGAAATGATCCCCGACCTCCTGCCCAACAGACCGGCACCCTAACCAACTCAGCTATCTGGATGGTAGTTATAATGAATCTGAACTAATCAAAATCAGAACAAATTTAGCCTTAGTTTGTGGCCAGAGTGGGGACTTGAACTCAAGACAAATTATAAGACCAAAGCTTTGACCACTCGACTATGAGTTTTGAATTTAGAATTTTTCATGAAGAAATGTATGTTGGTCGGCAACTGTTACCCTCTAACATACATTTATTTATAAAAAAGTCACATTCAATCACCTGTAGCTTTGGTGCTATTCATCAGAATCACTTAAAACTTTCCTGATTTACTAATTTTTGGATGCTTTTTTCAAATTTCACATTTCTGAAAGCGTAGAGTCAATATTTTAAATGTCATGTGATAGGTGACACAAGGCCATTGAAAATTGCACCAACAATATTCACACTGCACAACAAGAAACACAACACCTATTTTTTAGTTAGCCTAAATATGTCAGAAACCAATTTCCATGACCTAAAGAAACTTATAGATATAATTTTTTGGACAGGATGGCAAGAGGTATTATAAAGTAAGATGGAAAGGCTTCCCACCGGAAGAAGACACATGGGAACCAGAAGAAAATGTTCAAGATTGTGAGGAGGCACTGGAAACATTTTGGAAAAAGAGACGAAAAAATGCCACCAGGAAGCAAAAGGTTAGTACTCTAATAACCAAAGATGACATTCTTGGTCATGCCTCTTGCAGTATGTTGGGAAGGGGTTATAGTTTTAACCCTCAATGGGATGGCTGACTTGGTGGAGCATTGGTCTTTTGTGTCGGAGATCATGGTTCATGTCCCAGCCAGACCAACACTTAGGGTCTTAAAATAACTGAGAAGAAGGTGCTGTCCTTGTAATAATATCTGCAAATGGTTAGACCTTCTGGTTCCCCATATGACCATGTTAATGGCAGTCTTAACACTAATCAGCTAGATTATTAGAAGAAACTAACAAGTTTATCAGTTGTGTAACTGTTACGTTACCATCATTAGAGTATTTCACGTGAATCATGGACTTTGAAACCTACTCATTAGCATTTTAAGAAACTTCATTAGCATTTTAAGAAACTTCATTAGCATTTACAGTTAGGGTAATGCAAGATCGTTTCAATAAGGGAAAATTAAGAAATGTTGATCAAGGAAATAAAGTGAGATATCTTACGCCCGACAAAAAGCCTATATTTGAAAAGGATCAGGGTTCGAAATAAATTTTTTTAAGTAGCTAGCTAAAAAATGCTTGTGGCCTTGAAATCTGCTTGTGGCCTTGTGCTTGTGGCCTTGAAATCTACCTGCAAAATGAAGCATCATATAATCGTGTAAATTAATGGACAGAAAGCAAATATCAACAAGCAAAAAAATGCAAGTTCACTTGTTGTCTTAATGTATAAATGTGTTAATGTTTACGAATTTCGAACCCTGAGGACGCAGGTAGTTGAAGCTGGTGGAGGGGATTTCAGATGCTTTAAATTTTAATTGTTTCTCTTTACTACAGAAACGTCGCAATCGTATTATGTCGGAAGAAGAAGAACAGACAGTTGTCAACAGTTCACGAGAAAAAATAACAGAACCTTCAGGATCTATTGGAGACATCGAACCATTGGGGCTAACACGACAAGCCAGTAAAGAGCTAGCTATGTGTTTAAATAAAAACAACCCGAGACGTCATCAACAGCAATCCGAATTGTCATCCCTTGCAGGAAGTGACGTCACTTCAGTCGAGAATGACGTATTAAGTACCACGTCAAGCAAGTCAAATCTCTTTTCATCCCAGACAGGAAGTGACCTCACGTCGTCTGATAATGACGTCATGAGTCAAAGTTCGGAAATCAAGTCGTCTCAAAGCGGAAGTGACGTTTTAAATCGTAGTACGGAGAGCACAAATGGGAGTAATTCTTCGACTGACGTCATAGATATGTCTTCGCAAGAGTCTTTTAATGAGAATGACTTGGAGGCTGTCGAATCTTCGCCTCGGGATGCATCGAGTGGAAATAAAACAAAGATTGAGATTATATCACTTCTCAGTGATTCGGAAGATAACGAAGCTGAATCCAGTGAGAGGAATAGGACCTCACCTCTCAAAACAAATTCACAAATCCAGTCTCCAAAAATCCAAAAGTCTCCAATTGCTGAAGTACCGTTAGAGTCTAGTCCACACTGCTCCCGAAGGCCTCAGTCTAGCGAAACTGCTCCAGGTCTTGAAAACGTCTCTTTCAGTAATGAATTAAATTTAGAGAACGAATTGAATAATGCGAACAGCTTTGTCCAAACTGCTGGGACTTGTAAATCTGGAAGCCAGGAAGTTCAATTTTCTCAAAGTACAACCGAGAAGAGTCAAACTGAAGTTAGTGAACCTGCAACGACTGTGTCGAAGCTGGACGAAGAAAAACGTTTAGTTTTAAGTCCGGAGATAGAAAATCAGAAGTCAATACTTTATTCATTTGATCCACCAAAAGCTGAAGAAGAAAGTAGTTTTTTTAACGGAGGAGAAAGTTTGCGAACAACGAATTCGGATTCTTCGTTACGGAGAAAAAACCGTTTTGAACTTTCGTTGAAAAAGAAGGGAAGGAGACCTCATAGTAGAGGGGATAACTCGAGCTCTGAGTCTTCAAGAGAAAAAGATTGGGGTACTTCCAAGAATGATGGAAAATACTACGATACTGGTGTATCTGGTGAACAATTGTTACAAACAAAGGAAAAAACACAGCTTCAAAAATTGAAAGAAAGTATGAGCAATTTAGAAAATTCCTCAGAAATAAAGAAAAATAATAAGGCCACAGAAATTTACAATTCCAAGACAGAAAAGTCAGCGCTAAAAGAGGAAAAATCCATTAATAAGAAAGCGATAGCTGACGATGTTTGCCCAACTATAACTGAATTAAAAGGAATTATGTATAAAATAGCGAAAAAAGACAACGCAAAACATGTTGAAACTGGTTTGCAAGATGTAGAAATGATTGATTTAAATGATTCGTTTCTTTCGTATATTTCTTCAAATGCTCCTGATTCTGCTACAGCCGAAAGAAGCGAAAAATTTTTTTCTGCTGTTGACCTGGAAGCAGTGAAAATACCTCAAGAAGCTAATAATGTGCCAGAGGAGCAACCGATAGGAAATTTATGCAATTTTGCCTCGAGTCAAGTTTCGAGAGACGGTTATAGTGTCGAGTCATTTGAATGTAACAACCACGTTGCTGAAGGCTCTTTAGGGAAAACTTTGGTTTTTCCTTCAAAAGAAATAAACTCTGGACTAGTGGAGAGTGAAGAGAAGGAAACAATGTTATTACCACTAGAGACAAAAACAAAGGACGAGAATTCCAAATATAGCAAAGGAACAGAAAATAATAATGATATTGGGAAACTAAATAATCAAGAAAGTCAAGGAAAAGACGAAAAGGAAGGTATAAAAAGCAAGGAGTTTGAACAAGAATCTTTAGCTCACAAGGATTCAACTTTAGAGACAGAAGAAGAGACCGTACATGGTATTTCAAATAACTCCAAGAAGGTAACTGCTTTTACGCCAGAAAGCACGACTCGTGTTTTGAAAAACTTACGCATTCTCGCTGCTAAAACACGTAGTAGTAAGAGCGTTGAATCTTCGACGAATTTGGCGACCGCGAAGCAAAATGACGACGCAAGAGATAAGTTGAAAACTTCGGTTGAGAACAACTTTGAGGAGTTAGATAATCACGATGGAAATTCATCGATGGCTTTGGAAAGAGACGCACCAGGAAATGACGTTATTTTGAAGGAAATCGAAAACAAGAATGAAATGGAATTTGAAGAGAACAAGCAAACTGGAATTGAAAACAGAATGGTTGAAAATGAGAAAGAGAGCAATGATAATCTACAAGAAGGAATAATTGATGTAAAAACGATGTCCAACGTTGTTCAAAATGATGTTGTTTCTGATGATGGTAAATCAAAAGACGAAGATATTGGTAATGTTATTAGTGAGAAACAAAATGAAAGTAAGACGGGATCTTTAGTAATTGACGGAGAAAATGAACGAGATCCTGCTGAATCCGAAAATAAATTCGATTTTACCTGTACGACAGAAACTGTCGGCGTTAGAGAGGAAGCAAAAAAGAGTTTGAAAATCGATGAGAATCTAGAATCCTGTGTGCTTGACCAAGAAGTTGAAAAAGTGATGAATGAATCCAGCATTTCTACAAATAATTCTATTATACAGTCACTTAGTTCTACGACTGGTCCTCAATCGGATTATATTCAAGTTAATTTGAAAGAAAATACAATTTCCCAGGGTATCCATGGCGACCAAATTGAAGCAGGAACATTTAAGGAGAATTTTCAAAAGCACAGCACAGATGAAGAAAATATTATCCAAGACCAAATCACACCGAGAAACGAAAAAGACAAAAGAAGTGTAATGAAAATACATGAAAAGACATCTGTTGGGAAGGCATTAAAGAGAAAAAAACTTATGCCGACGGAGACGAATAATTTAGATTCAGAAAATTTAAATTCCCAACAGGGAACGAGTTCGTCTTCATCGACGAAAATTCATTCAAAGACTCCGAAGGCACAAAAGCGTATAAAAACGAACAAGCAAGCTAGTGTTAGTAAAAAGGAAAGCGCTTCGACCACAGGGGAAAAGATTAGTAAAATTTCTCGAGCTATGAGTAGTGAGTCGAATGCTTCGTTGGAGAGTGTAAAAGAAGGACCAACAAGGAAAATTGTTAATGCAAATTTTTCGTCCTCATTGACCAGCGGAGATTTGATAGGCTCGATTATCGATGAAGAGAATAGCGAGAAAGCTTTCAATGAAAACGTTAAAAAGAAATCCTCTATCGACGAAAAAAATACCCAAGATATAATTGTAAGTATGTTCAGAATTTTTCACAGAAAAATTAATATTAAATTTTGTATTTTTAATAAATATTTAAAATTCAAAAATTTAAATCAAATTTTAAAAAAAGTGTTTATCTTTTTCATTTAAATATATATTTTCTGCTTTGTAATTTTGTTTCTATTTGATTTATATTCTATATCCTCTACATGAATACTTAAAATCAAAATACGAGAATTTAAATTTTAAAATTTTTAACCGGCTTTACACATTTTTATTTTTTTAATCATGTTATAAGCGTGTTATATTTATAATTTGCTTTTGGGTTTAGGAGTGAATTTATTAATATATTATTTTCGTTTGAAGGACGTGTTGTCCAATCTGTCATTTCATTTAAAGTCAATTATTAAATTGATCAACTTGTAGAATTATAAGAAAATTAACTAAAATTGTTTAGGTAACTGGATCATATTCTCTTGCAAATACCAAGAGAAAATTAACTAAGAATAGTAATCTCTTGTATTGGGGCTTGTAATCATCATGAGCACTGTTTGATGCTATTTTTAGAATCGTTTATTTGTTTGTTAATTTGTATTTTGTTTGTTTGTTTTCTGCGCGCGGCGCTCTACCTTGTTTCGACTCTGCCCTAAATATGGCCGTGCAGGTCGAAAGCTTGGAAAAAGATGAACGGACGGACGGACGGCACGGAACGGATGGAACGAGTGAATGGAACGAGTGAATGAATGAGTGAATGAATGTGAAGCTTAAGTAGCATTTTTTTCCTCCTGATTTTTTACATTTATCCAGTATATTTTGCCAAACGGAGCAGAGTCGAAATGAGAACAACGCGCGAAAAAGTGAGCAAACAGCTTAGAGCGCGCGAAGGACGCGAATGCAGAAAGCCAACGATCAAATGAATGATTCTAAATAGAGAATAATACTCTAAAAAAATGCATAAAACCGTGATTAAAAATCGTAATAAAATAATCAACTTTATTTACGTGACTAGTCTTCAAGCTGATCCTCATCAGGAGGGTCCACTAGTCGGGACAAGACATCCGTACATCGGTGGAATTTAGAAGTGTTGATTTTTGGGGACGGAGGAAAACTGGAGAACCCAGGTACAGGAGAGAGCATGCCAGCCAAGCTTATGACAGATACGTGGATTCCTTCTCTATAATGGTCTTGTGTCTGCTGTAAAGGGGAAAAATAATTTTTTTTTATTCATTTTAGTCAGGCAGAGAAGAGGAGGACATGTCGATTGAAGATGATGAGGAGAGCTTTGATTTTGAACTAGAAGACTTTCCTTTGGAAAAGTTGTTGCAAGATGAGGTTATTTGTAATGTTATAAAGATGCAATCTCTCTTTCTTCCATCTCTTTTTCATCTCTACCGTTAATATTGTTATCACACCATATGGGAACCATAGGTAGCTTAGTGGTTGAGGTGGCTGCCTACTATTAAGGCTGTTTAGTTTGACGTCACCTATTTTTAAAATTCATTTTCAATTTTGAAAATCACCGTCAAAAAAAAAGGTCAGACTTAGATGCCTGCATTTGTAGTACCCAGCCAAAATAGAACTCTTTACCTTCGTATGTAAATTGCCTATTTCAAACCATTTGATGTAAACAATGTGTTCTCTGGGGAATTGTTTCTTTCAAATGTTTTCAGAAAGATAAAGGAACAATTCCCCAGAGAACGTCATGTTTACATCACGTGGTTTGTAATGGGCAATTTACATACGAAGGTAAAGAGGTCTATTAAGATGCTTTGTATGAAGTTTTACATTCAACGTCCACATCTCAGCCGTTTTGCTCTCAAATGATCCCAAGTTCTCTGTCAGCCTGTTTTGACTAGTGCTCTATGAAAAAAACCTTATTAACGTTCGATACGCGTGCACAAATACCACTGAGTTTCCATGACGACGTTCAAAATTTTAGTAAGGGACCATTGGCGTTTTGAACTTCAGAGGGCAAAAAACCCAAATTTTACACGGTACCCTATAATTTTTTTCCGTTTTCGGAAAGAACATTTAAAACATCCTAAAATTTAGAAAAAATTTAATGGGTTTTGCTAATAGTAAAAGCAAAATTTGTAGTATTTTTTCGAAGTTCGTTATAGCCAAAAGTTATCGTCATGGAAGGAACAAAGATTTTGAGTTACTGTGATCGTCCGGGTGAGTGTAGCGGTCTTGAGAATGACTGTTGTTGGTGGAGACTGACGGACTGACTGAAGAAACAAAATATTAAAATTTTACTGGTTTTCACATATATCTTCATTTAATTCAATTTGAATTCGTAAAACGCGTACAGTTTAGGTTTTCTGAGAAATTTGGCTCAAAAGTTTTCTTTTTTTTCGAATAATGAATTTTTTTAAACCGCATTATTTTTTGCCCGTTTTCCGTCAAACCCTTGCAATTGAGCACGAATTAAGCCACCATATATTTCAAGTCAGCATTAAATTTGTATTTCAAAAAATGATTCTTAAAGAATTATATTATTTTCAATTGTAGGCAGTCACCTTAAAGTCGCTTGTCCTCGATCAAGCCGTTCATTCAATTTTGGTACCCCACGTTTATGGATTTCGAGTTTAATTTTTCTATTCTGACCCCAAAATTTTCCACTAAACTCTCAATCCCCCCCGGACAATGATCAATTTTGAAAATATTTCCTAGTATTTCCACGTTTCCATTGTTTATTGCTATCTAACTCCCCAAGAATTTCCATATTCTCCCTTGCCCCCAGGGTTTCCAGGCATTTTACCTTATGCACGTATCAGCGGCTTCCCCGGGGGTGGCTAACCCCAGGCTAACCAGGGAGATATGTGGGGCATTAGAGGGGGTTTGGACGCTAACATTGCCCCTGGGGTCGGGAAAATGCTTGGCTTCCTATTTGGTAGAAATATGAGGTGGGATTAATATCTCAGAATGATGGGAGATTGTAGGTCATGGAAGACTCTAACCAGGGGACATTGAAAACTAAGAATTTTCACCCCCCAGGGAAAATCATGAAGATTTTTTTCTAGTATTTTACAATCTCCCTGGTTAGCCCAGGGTTAGCCCCCTCGGGGAAGCCACTGATAGGTGCATAAATTCAAAGCCCAGAAACAGAAAGTTTGGTTAAAATTTAGCAGGACATTCAAATCCCATTATTTCACAGCAATGAATCAAGACTGATAAGACTAGCCTCTTGGAGATTTTAAAAATTTTAAACCTTTGAAAGAGAAACCTTCAAAGAAAATTTCTTTTCTGGATCAAGATATGCTCTTCTTCTTGATTAAACATTCTATTTTGTCATTTCTGTCTGGTTATTGTGCTCTTCTTACATCTTATAAAAGTTGGATTTTCTTGATTATTTTAGCTGATTTAAGATTTCATTCTTGTGAAAACTAATTAGACTCTAATGAAGGTCTGTCAAGGAATTCTAACCCTTACTAGAGGGTCCTGAAGGGGTAAAATAGGAACTGGGATTTGCCTTTTTTTAGGGCTGGGAAATGGGATTTCAGGCACTGGGAATGGGATTCATAATCAAGGAAACAATAGAAAAATGGGAATGGGATTGAGATTTCAGCAAACCTTGCTGGGACTATGAAATTTGAACTAGGATTGGGTAAAATTTGGGCTGGGAAAAGGGGATTAGGATCCCCCCCTCCCCCCCCCAGGACCCGCTTACTAACTGAAGCATGTTGGTATGTTATAAGACCAGATAAAATGCTTACTTACCAATATTTCGGAAGTAAATCCGAGATCAATCATTCCATAGTACATAAAACATCAGTTTGCTGCATATATTTCACGGCTTTAGGGCTTCAAATAAGTTGATTTTACGCCATCTTTCAAGCCTCTTTCTTCTTACCTCTTGGAACGGCGGGCTTTTAGTGTTCAGCGCAAAGGATCATGGTAGTTGCATTGTGGTTATTATACAGGAAGCCCATATCTAGGTTGTACTTTGCCGATTCTCTCTCTCGTTTCTCGCTACCAGAAGAAAAATCCCGTGAAGAGGCGATTTATCAAAAGGCTAAGCTATTGCTAGCAAATGAATGAATCTTAGTACATTTGAAAAGAAATGAAAAGCCATGACAGGGTTGATAAGCTCAACCAATGGAGTTAGTTTCCAAATATTCTAGTAATAAAATTGTGGAAGAACCAAGTTTCAAGGATGCCGGAGCGCATTTTAAAGGGTTTGTTTACACATTTTATAGTTGACCACACAGACTAATCAAACACAACAAAATTACTTTTAAAATCAATAAATTCCGTCATAAAGTCTTGATGGTCATCTGAGTAGATATAAACTCGAAGTTGAGTAAAATATGGTCTTTAACTCATAAAAGTGAGTTCTTTGTACTCAAAATATTAGTCATAAAATGTTTAAGTAAATTTACGCAATACTTTGAGTTGAATTTCTCCTATTTTACTCAATAATGAGAGTTATTTGTACTCAAAACATCTTTAGTAAAATTTTAGCAATCTTTTGAGTAGATCTAACTCAATATGTCGAGTAAAACCTCCTGATGGAAGCTTTTAAAAAATTCATTATTCAACTATAATAAAGGAGCTAATTGCAAGATCAAATCTGTCTCTTTTTGTCAAAATAAGTTCAATAAATCCAACAGAAAATTTAAAAAACTGAAAAACAATATACACAGCAGAGCTGTGATATTAATATCGTAAAAATGAATGTCACAGTCACGACTACTGTAACTCGAACCACTTGAACAAAGAGAACCAATCACGATTTAGTGAAAGCTTGAGCATATCATGGGAGATCACTTACTGCATTCAGTATTCGAAACAGAAATTTGTTTATATGACTAGCTGAAATTAGTTTTTACTGAATGAATTCACCAAGACAATGATCCTTAGCGTCCGCAGCTACATTCTCTTTATTTGGGGAAATTAACTGTATAGTATGAATACTCCGCCAAATGAGTCATCTCAAGGGAATGTACGCAGCCTGCATAACCTCACAAGGAAAACGTACATTAATGCTTTACCGTTTGAACGGCCGTTTAAACGGTTAAGGAAAGCAGCAGGGAGTATTTGCCCATCAGTTGTTTCTGGGGTGGTGGAAGCCAATTTTCAGGACCCCCTCCTGCTTTTATTTGTTTCCCCCATTTTCTGTGGATTTCCCTGCCAAAATCACAAAAACAGTTATAAAGAAATGTATGCAGCCACCATCGATCTAGAAAAGTCCCCATAGCAAATACTCCCTGATGCTGCCAAATCACAAAGAGGAAAGTATTTCCCCGACGCCCTTTTTATTTTTTTTTTTTTTATTTTTTTTTCCACACCACCGATTATTTGCCCACCAGCTGTTTCTAGGGCGGTGGGATCACAAAGAGGAAAATATTTCCACCAACACACACCACCGGTCTAGAAAAGACCCCTTTACCACGAATAGAAAAAGATGTTTTCTGTGTGGAAAGTTTGCCCACCACCAGTTTCTCGGAAGCTCTCTGCGGTATCCTATTTCTAGGTAGGTTTCCTTCTTTCCAACACTATTTTGCTTCTCGTGGGAAGTTGATTTTTGCAAGGTTTCCAAAATAGAGATGCCAACCCCTGCTGGAAAATTTGCAAGGATCTCCAAATGCTATTCTTTTGTTTTCGTGGAAAGGCCAAAGAAAAAAAGGTGTCGCGCAAAGTGCCACCCTTTACAACAGCCTGTTTCTGGGAAGGTTTGCATGGGAGCTTTGTTCTCTGGCCCCCTTTGCATTGGCCTTGTTCTAGGGGAATTTCCAAGGGAGGCAAATCATCCCCATTTGAAAAAGTACTGTTTCTAGGGGAAGAATTATTTTCCTTTGGAAACCAAATGCTTCTTGGCGATATCCAAGATCCCAGATCGCATTATTAAGGACATGTGGAAACAGAATGAGTGATGTTTTCTGTAAATAGATAATCCAGAAGTAGCAATTTGGGCTACGAGAAGTCCATTCCTGAGTTGTCACATAAATTATACTCTTAATTTAGATATCCTCGAATATCTCCGAATTCGTCTTGTAGATGTTAATGAAACTGCGCCCAGAGGAAGACAAACACTCAAGGTAAAGGCAGGATAAAGCATTTCCCTAAAAAATGTGGTTGAGAGCTAAAATTCGATTTAGAGAAACAGGTGTGACGTCATTACCACGTGATATGCAGTCCGATCTCCTATAGGAAGAAATATCATATTCTAGTTTAGTCCATATGTAACATGTGTTACTGTGGATCTGACATCCGAGTCAATCTGTTTTGGCACGAGAGGTTCTAAATTGGAAGGTGCTTATGCAAAATTATTGGGTCGAGCCACCTTAAACGGTCTGACTTTCAGCTGTTTACCTAATATAATACGAAGATTTCTTGGGTTGGACAATAACTTCGCTAAAAGATTACCTGGCGCTTCGAGGACTCAAACAAAGTGGCGCTGGTCGCTAGAGCGTTTGGCGCTCATGAATACAAGATACCCGTGAAATTTACTCTGAAATCTACAAACGTCTAAAAGTTGAATATGAGTGAAGGCTACGTCTAAAACTGATCCAAACAAAATCAAAGTATCGGACTGGCTATTAATTAATGTGCAAGATTGGCCTGAAATCAACGAAGGCAAGACATTCAGTTACATTCTACGAGTAAAAGCTGTGGACCTCGACTATATTGGTGTCTACAAGGACCAAAAGGCATACTCATATTGGATGAGTGGCTTTGTAGATACTATAGATGTCGCAAAATGCCCTCAAAATGGTGCTCCTATATTTCTTAAAAGTCATGTGTCTCCCTCTCAACGATTGAGTAATGATCCCTACCGCGTCACTATATTTGTAGAGCGCAAGAAAGATCCACAAATCCTAACATCATGGTATACTTGTACGGAAGGGGCAGGGGAAGTTCGTAATCACATTGCTGTGCTTTACAAATTTGAATATTTAACTGTACAAACACTACCATAGTTCATCTGTAAAAAATAGTGTTTAATTATATATAGAGCTCATATGTATGAAGTGTAAATCCATGTAAATAAACGTGTGCCGCATAGTTTCCAGTTTATCAGTCTGTTATATTTATTTGTACATCATTGGCAGCAGAAACCCACATAGCAAGCTATAAGGCAGCAAAACTTGATTTGACAGTGACTTTTATGTGAAATTTGAACTGAAATTTCATACACTTGTGTTTATTGTGAGGGTTTTTACCATGGCAACAATTCTAAATACTAACAATGTAAACACCAACTACACATGAATCCCAGGTAGGTAAGTATGGAAAGCTACAACAGTGTTTCATACATAATTGCAAACATAACAATGTATTGTCAATTCTGAATATAAATATCCAAACACTTAACAGTATCTAATACGAAGTAGTTCATATTTCATTACAGGAAACAGTATGATTAGAACATAAAGTTATACACTTTCAGTGTTTGTATATTCTAATCAGAAAGAGAACATTTTGGAAAGCAATGACAATATAAAATTATCACATAGATCAAATTAATCAGTTATTTTCAATTATACAGCTACTAAATAATCCCATATAGGTAACTGTCCAATTATTTTCTAAATTGGACAGGTCTTGTTGACATG
>JANTNT010202719.1:0-12500 GCA_024752375.1 Entacmaea quadricolor
AATAAACAATAAATAACGTGGAAGAAACAGCATTGTATCATTATGGTTATCCCCACGTACAAAAACATTCTAGACTTTTTGACATTGACTGTATATGTTACTGTTGTTAAAAAAAAAATTATAGGTATTATTGCTGAAACTGTAAGCTTAGGTCCTGTTTACATGTAAGAGGGATAACCTTAGCGCTAGGATATTCTTAGCAATAGGGACAAAAATACCTTCCAATTTACATGATAAAATCTCGACATACATAGCCCTAGTGCTAGGATCACCCCAGCAATTTAAATTTCAATCCCAATTTCAAGCCAAGCTAGCAATTATAACCCTAGCAGAAGAGTTCTCTCTCCCTTTTCTGTTTACATGGAGAAATCACATACAAACTTAACCCCAGTAGTAGGATCACCCTAGTTCTAAGATTATTCTAGTACCCAAAAGAAGACTACTATAGCCCATGTAGACAGAAAACAATTGAAATATAGCCGGTAGGTTGATTTACCCGCTAGGAAGATCCTAGCGCTAGGGTTATCCCTCTTCCGTGTAAACAGGTTCTTAGTTACAAGCTTTGATTTATTCGAATCAGTTTAGCATTATGTGTTTAATTTCCAAAGTGTATCACGAGTTAGACTGTGAGCTCTTAGACAATGAACATGTCATTAAAAAAACATAAAAGAACACATATTTATATTGCATCGTATTAGACAAAGTACAGTGTATTAGACTAGGATTTACTGCTTCTAACATATGTACAAGATTTCAGAGGCTCTCTAATGACTCTCTGCTGTAGATTTATTCAAAGAACTGGAATAAGAGTTCCTCTGAAATCCAAGGCACTGACAATAGTTGTATCGAAGAGTGAAATTAAATAGAACTACATATTATGATTTTACATAGAATTGCATTTACAATTACAAACTGGTACCAACTTGATCATAATTGAAATTCCTGAACTTTGTTAACATTTAATTTAATTAATTTAGTTTATCTCTATTTTTTTGTTTCACAAGGTTTATTTTCGCCCTTAAATTGCCTTATGTCGCCTTAAAACGCCTTATGTCGCCTTATGTTGCTGGGGGTAGGCCTATGTGATTTGTGATAAACATTAGCAAACCTTAGTCTAAGTTATCATTTGAATTACCTTAAATTATTTGGGCATTGTGGAAATAGCTAAAGATTGTGATCTTGACGAATGAGGTTGGAAATGACAGACTGATGACATACGAGAAGTTTCTTCTTTTTGTCCTGTAAGTATGATATAGTGAGCAATAGAGACATGTTGCTACAAAATATACTTACATGTGCTTCGCCTTGCAAATAATCATGCAAATGGTAAAAAAAAACTGAATACTTAACACAGGACCTGCTTTTTCAGTTGACAATGTCGATGTCTAGTAATGCCTAGTAGTACCTCAGAAAGTCAATGAGACGTAGAAGAAACACCTGAACCAAATGACTGGAAAAAATGTGTAATTTGTCAACAAAACTTTAGCGGAAAACACAATAAGAATGATAGAATTAGATTGTTTACCATCTGATGTGAATCCTGTTAAACTCGATGTGGGTGGTGGCATCTAGACTACTCTTATGCGGAATAAAGCCCGATGGCATACCTGTTCCTCGCAGTTCAATACAAGTTCAATACAGTTCAAGGTAAGACGGGCAGAGAAGCGAGCTTTAAAGCAAGACCAGTCAGTAGGAGGAAAGTACACAAGATCAAGTGCTACGCTGAAAGTCAGCAATTCTAATGATGTCTACTTTATTTGTCAAGAGTTTGGTTCTGGAAGTAATTGTCTTCATAAAGTTTCGACCCTTCGCTTGGATGCCAGAGTTTGCGAATGTGTGTACACACTGAGGAAGATACTTATTCATTTGTCTCACGATTGTGTCGTTTGTTGAGGACAGCGACGTTTCGACTGAAAACTGCTAGTCTTCATCAGGCGATGGTGTAGATTGGATGGTGCGTCTTCTTATATCTTGCTCGTCTGGTCATCTGCGTTGTGATTGGATGTTTCGTTGAGGTGTTGCTCGACCAGAGTGTTTCCTTATGGTCGGCATCCACGCTTCAGCGATTTTACACATTGTACACATTGTAAGATGAGAAACTCTTAGCAAAGCTTAGTGAGGGAGACTTGGTTGCTCTAGAAGCGTCCTATCATGCCTCATCTCTGGCTTCTCTCTGCAAGAAAGCAAACAATGCAAGGGAAAAAGCCCAAGAGAATGTCAATATCCAAAGACCAGATGGCACTGTGCTAGCAGAGCTCGTGGCCTTCACAGAAGAACAACGAACCGATTCTGAAAAAGACCTTCCAGTGTTTTGACTTGCTGATCTGGCTACTAAGTACATGATGCGCATCAGAGGCGGCGGCGTAGGGAAACAAGGGGGTTCTAGCCCCCCTCTCCACACGAAAATTTGGGGGGCTCAGCCACCCCCCCTATGTTTCGGCTCTGAAAATAATAAATACTTTTTCAAAATATTCAGTACTGTGATTTTTTTCACAATTAATATTATTTGTTGATGATATAAGCTAAATTTATCATGGAAAAATCCAAATCATTTCAGTTCTATTTTTATTGTATAAACGAAAATAGATATCTTCGGTATAGGTGTAAAGATCAATAGTTTATTCTACAAAATAAGTCTCTACTGAAGAGCGCAGGCCTTTTTCAAGAATACCCCGGATGTACGGGACAGGGAGCCTAACATTACAATAGGTATCGCCCTTTTTCTTCCCTGCTTGAATTTGTTAGGCTCTAAAGGTTTTCAGTAAAATGAGCCCCCCACGTTTCAAAACGCTCTGCCACCCCTGCGCATGAAACATTTATGCCCAGATACAACTCAACGTGTTAACACATCCCGCCTGAAGGAGCGCATTCTATGTCAGATACCCGATGTTAATGCATACAAGGATGAGGCATCTATCTGGCATTTAGCAGCGACCTTACAGAGAGCCCACAGTACATGTGATGACGATGCCATCCATCTAGCTAAAGCAGCAAATATTCTACGTAAAGACATGCAAGGCATGCATTATTCTTTTGATGGTTCTTTTGATCATGACTGCCAGGAAAGCTCTGTACCAGAGTCTTTAGTGTCGTTGATAAAATGATTCTCTATGGTCCAAATATTGAATCACAAGCCAGCAGTTTCGGTAAATCTCAAGCCAGCTTTTCGATTTTCCAGTTAATCGAATTTAACAGCTATCTTGGAAACAGGCGTCGAAGTGTAAACTCCAGTCGTGAAACGCCAGTCCCACTATACATCGGATTATCAATTCATGCGAAGACACGCAGTAGTGACTTGATAGAAACCAAGCACAGCTTGGAGCTGTCTTTTTCATATGATAGAGTCCTTGCCATCTCCAATGAGCTAGGGAATTCAGTGTGCCGCCGATAGCACGAGGAGCAAGTGGTGTGCCCACCAAATCTGCGCATAGGCCTGTTCACAACATCTGCACTGGACAACATCAATCACAATCCAAGTTCTACTACGGCTCATGAATCGTTTCACGGTACTGGTATTTCGATGTTTTAGCATGCCATTGCTAATGTCGCTGGCACCTCGCCCAGCAACACTCTTATAACAACATCTACAACAGCTACATCTATAAGTGTAGGCGAACTACCGCAATCATACACTCAAGCTACGCCAGTTACCCTAGAAAGTAAAGTTCCTCCACCTGATTACAAACACCAACGAGAGCCAGTGACAGAAACTACAAGTAACTTAATTAGTAAGAAAAACGGTTGGCTTCAAAATGCCAATAACATTGTTAACAGTTTATCTGATAGTTCTTTAGAAAGCATTCAACACACGTGGGCGGCATGTCATTCAACACACGAACAGCCCAGACAGTCAGCCGCATCTGCCATCAGCGCATTATTACCCCTCTTTCCTGACAAAGCAAAGTCTGCTGCAACGATACATCATGCAGTGGATGTTATAAAATCTTGCATCAACTACTTGAATTACTGGACAATTTCCAGTAATCGCCTTGGATCCGGACCAACCATTGTACGCTATCGCGAAGCAAATCCAATGAAAATGGAATAATCTTTATGGAGAAAAAAGTTCGTAATAATGATTGGTGGCCTCTATATAGAAATGGCATTCTTGAAGTTACTCTGTGGATGGCTGGAAAGGAGCGGATGGACAACTGCATTGATGGACGCAGAAGTAGCCTCAGCGGGATCAGCAAATTCGTTCCTGAATGCATCAAATGTTACTCGAACAAGGCGGGTACATCAAATCACAGCAGTCAGTTTGTATATCACGCTGGATGATGGCAGGTCCTGAGCTAGCAAGACTTGTGAATGAATTTGAAGTTGATATAAATAGAGAAGCAAACCATCAGATGCCAGCCACCTCACGTCATGAAGTACACAAGAGTTTTCAGACGTCATTTTTAGTAGATGTTAAAGCCCTTGTGAATACCATGGAAGAGCTAGGAAATCCTTTCTTGGAAAATGGTCAATATCTTATCGACTTAGACACACAAGAAATTTCCGGACGTGAAACCGTATCATGTTGAAGGCAGAAGCCAATGGTCAAGAACAAAGCCAGACTTACTTATCTGAGTGTTTGGTGAACCGAAAAAAGTCGATGTATGAACAAATCAAAAGAAACAAGATCTACCTTTTTAATACCCCAGCGCCAAAGACATCCAAAGCATCTCAAAAGGTCTTATCTCTCAAGAGTGACTGCTCATTTTTTCCAGATTGTATATTTCATGCCAGACGAGGGACGGTGATCTGGATCAGTTTTCCCAGCATGAAAACCAACGATGTCCACCAGCGTAATGGAACCTCGGAAAACTACGTCCAAGAAACAAATCAGAACTGGTAGAATGTCTTCAATCTCACACAAGTTCACACAGTACGATTCCAACGAATGTCGACGTTATTATCATTGACGGCGCAGCTCTGGTGAACATGATCAAACCCGGTGCACAGAAGACGTTTAACCAATATGCCACTGAATCTTTCTTGCCGTATGTCAAAACACAACTCAGCAACTCTCAGCGTGTTGACGTCGTATGGTATGAGAATAGCCTTAAACAAACGACTAGGTGTGATCAAGGAACTGGTGTCCGACGACTTGTTGAAGCAAACAGTCAACTGCCTCGCAGCTGGAAAGATTTCTTTCGGTTGATGAAAACAAACGAAAACTTTTCAAGTTTTTAGTCGGACACATTGCGTCTCTTGATACCAATGAACTGGTTGTTAGCGTATGTCAAGAAAGTACAGTGCACTGCTGCTCGTGATACTAACAAATTATCTTTATGCTCCCACGAAGAGGCAGACACCAGAATGATTTTGCATCTTGCTGACGCAGTTGAAGAAGGCTATCACAAGATCGTAATCCGCACTGTCGACACAGATGTGCTTCTATTGGCCACTGCAGCTTACCATAATCTGCAAAAAAACGAGAGTACACTTGAGCTCTGGGTTGCTTTTGGTACGGGGACCCCCCTGTGATACATCGCTGCCCACGCTGCCCCTAGGAAAGGAACGATCTTTTGTACTCCCGTTTTTTTCATGCCTTTACAGGATGTGACACTGTTTCGTGTTTTGATGGAAGAGGAAAGAAGACAGCAGTTGAAACGTGGAAGCTATATCCAGATGCAACAGATGCTTTTCTTGCGTTGTCTTGTTGTCCAGCAGAGGTCAGTGAGCCATGCATGGAACGTCTGGAGAGATTTGTCATTCTCATGTACGATCGTACAAGTGACAAGACTGACAACAACCAGGCAAGGAAACAGCTGTTTGCCAAGAAAGGGCGCCCTCTGGAACCAATCCCTCCAACAAGAGCTGCACTGGTGCAACACACAAGAAGTGCCGCTTATCAGGCTGGCTACTGTTGGGGCCAAGCAATTGTACCGGTACCAGTTTTTTCAAGTCCACACAACTGGGGATGGGTCATGAGTGACGTGGGTGGCAGCCATATTGGTCATCCATACCAGATGTCACAAAGTCACTTATGGAGCTCGTGAAATGTGCCTGCAAGAAAGGTTTGCTCAGGAAGGTGCTCATGTGTGAAGGCCCAACTTGTCTATACCGCCTTATGTGGTTGTGAAGAGACTGTGGCAACGCTGAATGACTGTTTTAAAGGACTTCCGGTTGTGAGTAGTCTCACTTCCGATTTATACAATAATTTTTGCCAAAAGTCATTTTCATCACGATTAAAACTGTTCTTCTAACATTTTATCACGTAATAAGTATTTTACTTATGACTTATGCAAATTTCGTCTTGAAAAAAAGAATTGATTGTCAATATCGTTACTTTTAAGGAAATGACATTTCAATTAAACGCTTATTCATGCATTTGTCACGTTTAGGTTAGATAATTGCAATGCGCTTCTATATGGTCTCCTCACACATCTGATTAAACGTTTACAATATGTATTTAACTCGGCAGCTAGATTAGTTACTTTTTCTCGAAAACACGACCATGTTACTTTACTATTAATTGAACTTCACTGGTTGCCTGTTGAACAGTGATTCTACTTATGACTTACAAAGCACTAAATGGCATGGCGCCAGGCTACCTTAATGACTTATTAGAACCTTATGTTCCAGCTTAAGTTGATTGAGCCGACATATAATCTTAAGTCACATGGACTTAGATTTTCTTCGGTAGCAGCGCCGAGACTTTGGAACTCAATATCATTTGAAATAAGATCCAACACATGTCTTGATCGTTTCAAGAGACAACTTAAGACATATCTTTTTAAAAAGGCTTTCTTTTGATAATAATTATTAATTAATCTGATTTAATTCTTCTATCTTGGTTTGAATATATAAGTTAGAATAATGTAGTAAATAAGTTTATATTTACGTGTATATCAGTTTTTTATTAGTTTAGGAGTTATGTTTTTAGCATGATATTTAGTTTATAATATACATTATTTAAGCAATCTTTGTTACTTATTGTAAAGCGTATTTAGGCTAAAAGGATAAATACGCTATATAAATAAATATATATTACTACTACTACTACTACTACTACTACTACTACTACTACTACTCCTACTACTACTACTTTTAACCCAAAAGTGAACAATTTAAGGCTATATCCGCTCAACTAGTGAATTTTACGATCATTTTGTAGTGCATTTTTTGTAGTTGGGATACCTGTGTAAATCACTATCAAACTGCGCGTGCGAAGAAATTATTTTGCTTGAATTGACTCTAGGGATCCCACATCGCTAAGGAAACGCTAGTTTCCTGATATATATATATATATATATGTGTGTGTGTGTGTGTGTGTGTGTGGTGTGCTAACATAATTTACAGCATATCGTAAAGCGTTCGGTGAAACGACATCGGCCGTTTAGATATCGATCTGCCAACACCTTCCTGAATGAATGAGCGAGTGGGTGAGTGTGTGAGCGAGTGGGCGAGTGACACGGCAAATCCGTGGTACACGTTTTTCAGACATGGCGGATTTGAGCGGTCGCTAAGCAAATCAAACATAAAAACGAGACTCAGACTTGTGACTAGCAAAATGGCGGCTATTATTATTAAGTCTGTGCCTTCTTCAGGCTCTAATTCTTCTCTATCCGGCCTATACTGCTGCGTTTACGGTTATAGTTCGGCGCAATACGATCAAGGCAAACCCACAGGGAATCATATTATTAGATTTCCGAAAAAAGGGATGGATCAAAAGAAGAAAAAAACGCTGGTGTGATTTAATCAAAAGAAGAGATGGACAAGATAATTTGGTAGTTAACAAAAATACGAGAGTTTGCCACAAACACTTCAAGCCAGAAGACATTAAAAAGGATTATGGTGGCCAATGGAGGCTAAAAGAAAATTTAGAGCCCTCAATTTTTCTTTAGTCAAAGCCAAAGGTCACACAGCTATATCCTGGATCAACATCTGACCGGGAAATTGCAATCAGAAATGGCTTTCTCAACTCAAATCTGTGGATTTCCGGGGATGCTGTTATGGCAGATAGAAGATTTACCATTAGTGATTTGCTTGAGCCCCCTGGTGTTAAATTAAATATCCCTGCTTGTCTTGGAGAGAGATCCCAGCTGGAGGCACAAGAAGTGGTAGAAATGCAACAGATAGCAAAGGAAAGAATTCACATGGAAAGAGCAATCAACTGAGTAAAGATATTTCATATTTTTGACTCTACTATTCCTCTAACGATGCATGGCTCAATTAATCAAATTTGGACCTGTGTGCTGCCTGTTATGTAATGCACAGAATTCATTAATTTAATTTTGAGTATTACACCTAATTGGAAAAAAATTACTGCATGCTGCATAAAAACTAAAACAAAAAACAAACAAACAAGCAAACAAACAAAAACAAAACAAAACAAAAAACAAATGAATTGTTCTATTGCATTTTCATGTCACAGCTTGTCTTGGGGCAATAATTTTGCAGTTGTCATTTTCTTGTGTTTATTTACTAAATTAATATTTTCATTGCAAATAATAATTTAAGAAATAAAAAGCGAGTGTGCGTGCTGTGATTTAAAGCACGCAGGGATTTATCAGAACACAAGTAAAGTGTTGAGAAGCACGACGCGACGCTACTGTGCTACTGTGCTGTAAAAAAATAATTAAAATAATTAATTTAAAAAAAATTTTTTGATGGATTTTATTCAAAACACTAGTTTTTATTTTTCTACAATATTCAAATTGTTGTCACTTTATTCATCCTATTGTACATGTTTACCCCATGTCTGAGATCAATTTGGACATTTTATTTCTTTTCAATAATGAAATTAAAATTGTTTATATAATGAGGTTACAGTGCAAACAATATATCTGTGAAATACCAATTGCCAAATTGTACAAATTAGTGCTAGTTGAACAATGGAAACAATAGAATTAGCATGAATTAGTACAGTTTTGTATTGATGATATTTCACAGATATATTGCTTGCATTCTATGCCTTGCACTGATGTGTATTGCCTTTAAACATGAAAACATTTAATGATAAATAAATGATATTTTAAAAGATCTTGAACTGACTTTTCTTCTTATGATGTTTACCGTCCTAACTACATGAAAATTAAGCAATTATTACTAGCTTTTAAAAGCCAGTAGCCACAAAATTAAGAATACATATTATCAAAAAAGAGTGGTTACTTTTTTAATTGTAGGAGAGGCAGATCCTCGTTTCACAGGGTCTCTGACAGAAAAATCAAAGGCCAGGGCCTTCGATTTTTTCATCGGAGGCCCTGGGAATGAGGATGAGTCAAGGTAGTGAACAATTATTTTCACATTATTTTGTGCAGCAATAACAAGGTACTAATTAGTGTAGAATTCTTTGAGCTTTCTTATACATTCATCCCAGAATAGATTATTGAACAATACTCTCTGAATCACCATACTTTTGCTAGTGTAAACAACAAAGTCAACCCACTCTGTTCCAGCTAGTGCAAATTGTGTTTGAATTTGATAATAATACTTGTGACTCTGTTTTAGCTTAGGTTGCCCATTATCATTATACAGAAAGAATGTTGGGCTCTGGCAAGCCAAAAAAAGGTCTTCGTCTCTCTGCTCGTGAGGACATTTTATCTCACACAGTCCATAATATGGCTCAACCATTAAGTCAATAACTTTGTCATTTGAGCACCCTCATCTGTGATTTCCAACGCTTTTAGAAACTCTATCTTGTTAATGTCTAAGTTATTAACATCAAGATCTTCAAACGTAGGAACATACTTAATTGGAAAAGATGGAAATTTACCAACTTCATCGTCAGGTGTAATCTTATCCAAAGCTGTTAGATCACAATATATTTTGAAACCATGTTCACTTAGTGAGAACTTGTAGCTAAGAATAGACCCAATAGGGCTTGATCCAAAATTTGTCCTAACATATTTAGTTGCATCTGTTTTAGATGTAATGGTGCAAGCAAAGCCAATGTGAGGGTCATTATTTTGTAAATCACGTTTATGTTAACGTTGTCTGTTAACTGGACTTGCCTCGTAAAGTTGATTCTACACTGGGTCTTACTGACAATTGATCTACTTTAATCTTTTTTTACTGAAAAGTCTAGAACGGGTTCATTTCTAATATTTCCCTGTAATGCACGTTGTATACCCCATTCTCTCGCTTTAGATGTACAGACAATTTCCTCTGGTATTTCTTCTAGCTGTAATAAGTAATACTCGGCCATCAACAGAGCCATTACATGATTACAGTAACCCAGTTTCCCAGATGGACACTCACAATGTGCATACAACTCTACCAGAATCGTGATCAAAAGTAATGCTAATGCAGTACTTGTTGGCTCGTTTACTTGCCTTTCAAACACCTTTCACATAGCAGAAGCTACTATCAAAAGCACAGAATATAATATCGGAATCAAGATGCCTTTCATTTTTGAAATGTTGACCTCTGCAAAATGTTTTAGCAATCGGATGGTCTCCTTTGCGTACATTAAAGTTTATACTTGTGGCAACTGATCAACTTTGGAAGCTTACTAGATTCTTCAAGATTTGAATTTCTTAAGGACATTAGCCGGCCTTGTTTTCTCGCAACCTTTCTACGCAAGAGCACAAGAACAAGCGAGGCCTAGAAACGCCTGACTTATTTTTGACATATAGCAAATAACTCTTTAAAAAGCACGGCGACCACCATTTCTTTGCTGTTTTAGATATGATTATTCAATTATATCACACATTATCACCGAGTTTGAATGAAAAAAAGTGTTAGAAGTTGTTTTTTTAATGCTTTTTTTTTGGTCTACGCAGACTAAATTGCTTATGATCTTTAATGTTTTCTATATAAATCATTGCGAATTACCATGCGAATTATCTCCAAAACCAGAACGTTGTTCCCCATTCATTCGTTCGTTCGTTCGTTCGTTCGTTCGTTAATTTGTTTGTTTGTTTGTTTGTTTGTTTGTTTATTCGTTTATTTTGGCTTTTCAATAGGCAGCGGAGCCGTGGGGACTTTGGGTTCCCTTAGCCCCTACATTTTGGGCATTTCAAAAATTCTCCCTTAGCTTCCATCTCTTACTTTGCATAACAAAAAGAAAATTGACTGTCAAGACATCACTACCATAGAGACTGTGCCATAATTATAGGGGAAGCAAGGGCACTAGGACAGACGAATTGTGTTATTATTTGTTGAGTAGATGATGAATAAAGGTTTATACTTAGTTTATATGTCGCCTTGGTTATAGTCTAGTTGACTTATTTGATCCCATACTCACGAGTAACGATCTTTCGTGTTTGAATTGGCTATACGCTCTATACGCTATTAACGTTCACCGCTGTCCTAGACGTAGCAGATAACGCCGTTACTCCCTTAGTCATTAACCGCTTTTAATTACGTGTCACACGTAACAATTTCTCGTGCAACTTGTCTCGCGATAAAAAATAAAAATAAAAAAATAAAGCAAGGTTGCAACTTGTATTGCGAAAACAAATTGTTGCAATTAAGTTGCACGCGTAATTTGAATCATTCAGCAGCGCCATCGAATGTAAAATTGATTGGCTCGCGCGCTCTGTTTGTTGCAAGAGATAAGTTGCGCGACAATGTCACACATTTCGTGCAGCAAAAAAATGAAAAACTCAAGTCGCGCGAGTGGATGTCACACGTGAAAATCAAATCGCTCGTGCAACATGCGACATTTTTTTTCGCGAGACAAGTTGCACGAAAAATCGTTACGTGTGACATGGTCTTAAACCAAGCCTTGCTTAGAAAAAAGCTTTAATGACCAAAGAATGTCTCAAAACTTTCCTCGCTTCGTTCACACAAAATTTGAACAAAAAGTCTTTGGAAGTCAGCAGGGGGTTGTTAATTTTCAGCTTTAACCCGGGAGGGGGCTTGTACATAAGAATTAAGTTAACTTTACGCCGAAGTGGACTCATTTTAGAACCCCCTCCTGATAAATTTTGCGCAGTCCCATAACAAAAATCTATCATCCTTGAAAGTATTTTAAAAAATAACGTTAGAACATTTACCTGCGAACGCTTTAAAGCCCTTAAAGAGACTGGTGTGGAATAGGATGGGATGGGGGTGAATGGGGACAGTCAGTAATATTTGAGCAAGCAGGAGGGGGAGGGGGGTCAGACCTAAGTCATCCCTCTCTGTAGGGGGTCCTACGTAAATTTTTTACCTTACAGCTCATTTTACAGCCCCCCTGATAATTATCACACAGTCTCTAAAAAATTTCATGTGCTCGCGCTCATGATGGTAGCGTCATGATCATTCTTAAGGTGATTGCCTAACACTGAACGTTCGATGCGAGCCCCTGCCATGTACAACGGTTCAATGCTGATTTCTTTTTAACCCTTCAGTTCCTTCCAGTTTTGCTCCGCAGATTTAATTCCATTCCCGTTTTGTTTAACTTTAAATCTTTTTCTAACAAAATTTTTTTTGTTTTTTTGTTTTTCGTTCTTTAATTTTTGCGCTATTGCCCGAATAAAAGAGTGACAAATTGCAATAGCCCTTTTTCGAATTCGTAGAAGACCGCTGTTTTCCTTGATTATTGACCATGTACTCAGGCTAAGCCTCGTTTTAACGTTAAA
>JANTNT010202830.1:0-14040 GCA_024752375.1 Entacmaea quadricolor
TGGTTCTCTCCCTTGCTTCAAGGGTTTTTCTCCAGGTTCTCTGGTTTTCCTCCCTCCATAAAAATCAACATTTCTAAATTCCAAATAAACTTCAGTTGATGAATAGCCACTATATGAATGTGACACTGCTAAGTCCCATTTTTAAATCCCATTATTTAATTTAAAATGGGAATACACGAAGAAAAGATATAATTTACATACCACTGGCATTCATGATTCCAGAAAGGAAAAAGGGACAAAACTGTAAATCTAGATTCCAAACAGGTCGATACCGACAAAGAACCTGGAACAGAAGGAACACAAATATATAAGTTAATTTTCTTCACAAATTAACACAATGGACTATTCTCAAAAGAACCAAACCCCCCTGTCAAGGAACTAATATTTATATGATTGCAAACCCCCTGGATTTTTCCCTTTATACCCTGGAAATCAAGATTGTTTGTGTGCATCTTTTTAAATAAACCCTGGATTTGCAAACTTTCTCAACAGGGGGGTTCGGTATTTTTTAATTAGTCCTATTGCAAGGTGTACTAGTTAATTTATCAAGAGCTGTAGTATTTAAAACATTGTTATTCATCTAAATGCAAAGTAGTAGATCATAACGTTGTTTGATCCAATTATAGAATATGATATTGATAGACAAACCTCAAAGGCAACCCACGAATAAGGAGAAAGAACATCATAAAACAACTCCACAGTTCTCTTGGCGACCGCCATCTTGAATACCGCGCGTGTACTCTAAGAGTCTGGGTACTAATGAGATAATATGATCAAAAAGAAACAATAATAATATTCAAAATGGCACTGATGATTATGAGCAATTTTGTGAAAAAAAACCTATATAAGCTTACTATAAAGAAAGGCACTTTATTACAATACAAGATATGTACGAGAAGTATGCATGGATCATATAATGGTATTATAAAGACTTAGCAGTGCGGCAAGTGAGAACCGTGGGCAATAAGAAATATCTTGGGAATGTACTTTGACCAATAACCATCCCGGCAATCAGAAATGGTTCCCTAACAGGTGTTTTGCATGATGGTGTCATTTTACTACCCTAACCAGGGTGCTTTGCATTTTTTCTTTATTATTGAGATTTTTATTCCCTTATGGGAATAGTAAGACAATTGGTACTAATTATGTAACAAAAGAAAGTGAGCAAAGCATCCTGTCTTGGTAGTAAACGACATCATAATGCAAAAGGCCTACTGCAAGATGAGGGAGAATTTTCTGATTCATCAGTTGCAACAATATAAAAAATGCTAAATATTTCTTAGTGCCAACAGTCACTTCAGGTCACACTCTTACAGCTAACCTATTCATCAAAGTATCTTTTTCTGTTTAGCTTGGAGAGCATGTTTGTGTGGATCACTCCATAAACAGTCTCAAAGATTAATAACAAGGTGTTATGTTACTTTGAGTTCAAACTTAAGGAAGACACCCTTATTATTGAGTAGAAGTTACAGCGTTGATAGAATTCCACCTGATGAGATTAAAAATGTGTTTAGTAAGAAGAACAAAGACAGAGTGATAAATGATTTGAAATTGATGAAACCAAACAAGACCTTGATAGAAAGCTGTCAATCAGAAGCAGCTGTCCTTGTGCCATTTTGTACAGTAGATAACAAGCCGTCACTGCTATTCACCTTACGATCAAAGTCACTTTTCAAACATGGTGGAGAAGTTAGGTAATTGAATCATTAGACTATGTACAGTATTGTTAATTACAGTGACCTTGCACAGGAAGAGGGGTGGGCTGGGGAGCTGTAGCCCCCCTCCCCAATTATTTTCACTATTTTTGATTTAAAAAACAATGTTTAATTTTCATTTTGTTGCCGTGTTTTGCCATAATTAGCATTATCAGAGGACACAATGTTGCTGCCACAATGTGTCCTTGTTTTAATTTGCCAGGGCCTTACAATTTGTATACTTTACCTTGTGCAACTATCATTATACACTTTCTGAAAGCTGATTGAGAGAAAGTATAAAGTTCAAGTATTCATTCAACTGTTCTCTGGCCAGACCATATGTCACTATCACAGAAACAGTAGCAGGCAAGGTGTAGTAATGACTGGATATAGTTTATACTGTATGCCCTGAGAACAACTCTTAATTGACATGGTACAACTTTTCCCTATAACTATCGCATTCAATCTGCTGATGCCATGAATTGTTGTAAGGTTTTAAAACATGTTTTAAAATACTGCAACTCTTTTTGTCATACACAACAGTCATAAGGAGGTTGTAGGGTGATGTGAGCTTGGTGTCAGCACATTGCATGTGACAGTTGTAGGGAAAAGATGTACCATGTAAATTGGTCTTTAAGAAAATGCAATAAGCATTTTCTTTACGTCTTTTCAATTTGTGTATTTTTTCTATAGCTTTCCAGGTGGCAAAAGAGACAAAGAAGATAATAACCTTGTTGAAACTGCAGTAAGAGAGACAGTAGAGGAACTTGGAATACAATCAGATAAAGTAGAAGTATGGGGATGTCTTACACCAATGCCTGATAGGGTAGGAATTTTCTCTTGTTTAAAAGTTTATTTTTCCCTTGGGGTTTTACTAAGTACTGTTCCAGCTGGCTCCATAATTAAATTTGTTACACACAAACTGTCAAAGTCCATTGTTCTCAAAGTGTCATTGGGTAAGAGGGTATCACTTGAAAGTGAACAAGTCATCATGTTTCCCTGGCAACAGCCTTCAGATCAGCAGGCAACATGGTTATTAATTTTAATGACTGGTGATAACAAAACTGGATGTTGATTGCATTTACAAATTGTCCAGTGTCTGTCCAGTTTGAAATAAAAAGTATTTGTCACAGCTTTTTGTTGTTCTTTGACAGTTGGTATATAACAAAACACTTATTGACTGGGACTGAGGGAAACAATGTTTTGTTTTCCCTTGGCTCTGCCTCCTGAAACATTGACTACAGTCTCAGGACCACAAAATGTAACATTGACTGCAGTCTCAGGACCACAAAATGTAACATTGACTGCAGTCTTAGGACCACAAAATGTAACATTGACTACAGTCTCAGGACCACAAAATGTAACATTGACTACAGTCTCAGGACCACAAAATGTAACCTTGACTGCAGTCTCAGGACCACAAAACGTAACCTTGACTACTGTCTCAGGACCACAAAATGTAACATTGACTTCAGTCTCAGGACCACAAAACGTAACATTGACTACAGTCTCAGGACCACAAAATGTACTGCCCTCAGTTGCAGTCAATAAGTGTTAATTATTTTATAAAAGAAAACTAGTGATTAATCTAGTTTGAGCTGTGTTGGTGTAAATACATAGAATTGATGAATGGGTTTTAGGTAATTTGAAACACTGTGAATAAAAACAAGTTTACTTAACTGAAGTTTCGGACATTACCGTAGTTGAAAATGTCCAAAACGTCATTTAAGTAAACTTGTTTTTATTCACAGTTTTTCAAATTACCTACAACCAATCCATCCATTCTGTTAATTGTTTTATATGTTAAATTTCAGTTGAGAAGAGTTGCAATAACTCCTGTTTTGGGATATCTTGGTGAAGTTGATGTAAAAAGTATCCCATTCAATCACCATGAAGTAAGTAAATTCACAAGAATGCTGACATATTGCCAACCAATAATGACCTCACTTAGAAGGTTCATTATAATTTGGTAAATGGTAGAAATATACATGTTTGTCTTTAGTTACCACAAATGTATGTTCATATTATTTTAAATATAAGACATACATTCAATATGCAAAGAAAAAAGGTTCTTCAAAATTCTTGTAGGTGTCCATTGTGTTTACAGCCAACTTGCAAGCAGGTTTAGGAAAGCCCAGTTTGTGATCCCAAGAATCAAACATACAACAATCATAAATTAAAGGGACTCCAACATAATTGTGTGTGAATTTCAGATTTTTTTAAACTCAAGCACAAAGAGCAGAAATTGTAAAAATACCACTGAAACAAAATCCTGCCATAGCAAATGGGAATGAAAAATAAAATTCTAAATACATCTGTTAAAAGCCTAAATGGTTGAGGGTTTTGACTCGACATTGGTGAGTTAAAAAAAGTCCAAAATTTACATGGAATTGTTGGAGTCACCTTAAACATGGTATACTCAGAAGACCTGTTAGCCTCCTCCGCAGGCATCTCTACTTTTCTCTCTTGGGCTTCCTGTGGCTAACCAGTGGATTTGACCATGTTGTTCCTTTCATTTGCCACAGCAAGCCCAATAAGAGAGAAATGAGGTGCCTGCGGAGGAGGCTAAAGACCTGACTGTATTATTAACAGGTTCTTCTAGAGTATGGATTTTAACACCAGTGGTTCTAGACAAAGTTCTTATGGAGTTGTTTACTAAATTTTTGGGCACCCACTTTGAAGTAATACTTTTGCTGAATTGTTGGATGTGGTTTTCATTTGATTCTTGTCTCCATGACAGACAGAGTGACCATAGTTCCTTTAATAATAATAACTATAATATTTAAAAACTCAGGAAAACCTTACTCATCAATGATGATTTTCAGTAGGGTCCTCAAAGCTTTTGGTCATGCAATTGCCAATCACGGATTATTACCATTTCCTGTTTGCCACTTCAACCTTTTTGAAATAGCTGTGTAAGGGCAATGGTTACTCTTCTAGGTTTCAGAAGTATTTTCGCTGACATTTAAGCATGCATTGGAACACAGGAAGTTCACAAATTACAAGTCAGGAGCAAGACTTCCAGTATTTACTGATGGACCTCACAGGGTTTGGGGTATTACTGCAATGATAACTGAGAGAGTATTTAAACTAATGTTTCCTGATAAATACAAGACGTCAATGAGACCATTTGGTTTCAAACATTTGGCTTGAAAGAGTTCCAGGCCTAAGTTTTATGGGTATGGGGGAAAAAGACCTAGCTGGTTTGATAAATAAGTTGTATAATATCAGATAAAATGCTGGTATACAAACTACACTTTAAATGTTTTGCAAAGATTTGATGATAGAGTACAAACACTAAAAAGGTGCAACAGTTTGTTTATTGTTTATGAGCATTGAGAAATTGAATCCCAAGGCGAACTAACAATAGGACATGTAGTCCCTTACAAAGGTCAATCTCCTATGGACAGAGCAATACATCTCATTGGGCCTACGATTTAAAGTCCTTATCCGAGAAGACTTGAAAGTCTAACCATTTGCAGATATCATTACAAAGGTAGCACTTTCTCCTCAGTTATTTTAAGACCCTGAGTGTTGGTCCGGCTGGGACTCAAACCACAAATGCAACCTTTCGCACAACAGACCGGCGCTTTGCCAACTGAGCTATCTGGGCGGCGGTTTCTTAGTACTTATAACCTGGGCACTATTTAGTAGTATTTAGTAAATAGCAAATATGAAAACTACAGTCCATTTCATAGAAAGCAAGTGAACTGTGACATGATAATCAAGTATAAAAATATGACAACCATTTTACCAATGCAATATTTTTACTAACAAATTCTGAAGACCCTTTACACTAAATAAACTAAAATAAAGACACAAGATGAAAATAAATTGAGACCACACAACAATTAACAACAACAATAACAACATCTTTATTTAGGCACTCCTTAAGTTTACAGTAAATGAAGATTAATATGAATAATTATTATCAGAAGTTGATGGGTGCCAAGCCATTTTAGAAGTAGCACTGCTAATCAGCTAAAATGCTACTGGATTAAATTAAAAACTGAAGAAGCAAATAATGTCAGGGACTACCCATGTTGTTAATTTTTATTTCACAGTCCCCAAATAAAGACACAAGACAACACACTATAGTAAAATTAAGACATGCATGGAACTCTTAGAGGCTTAGATCAGTTATTGTTGAATCAAGTGAAGGCACAACACAAAATTAATACAAAGTCAGAAATTTCAACATGGTTTTCAAGTTCAACAGTTTGCAAATGTGCTTCTACTCTTCACACTTCACTTGTCTGCATTTAGTACTAAAAATTAGTGCTATTCTTCAATGCCATGTTAAATCATTGTGGCCATGTTGGTGGTATTTAACAAAAAATTCTCACTTATAGCTTTTGTTAATACCACCAACATGCCTGCTGCTTCTTTGTCTTTTGATTCCCTTGAGAATAATTGCAATCCATCAATTTATGTTGCATACTTTTAGTGTTTGTAGCTTTCCATCTTCAATTTATAACATTTCAGTACATATAGACCAATTGCGAGATGACATCATATGTAAACAACCCATTGTTTAGCACAAGGAATCATGCTCTAGACACAGGGTTAAAAGCATTAAAACACAATGGAAATTTCAATTTAAAAATTTCTTTTTAAATGGTATTTTAAAATAGACCTATGTCACTTGAAGAGAAAATAATATAAAGAATGTATTTTGCGGATCAAAAATTATAAAGTAGATGAATAATAACTTAATTTCTACAGTCAATTTTTATCAAAACTTCAAAACTTCTGTTGTATCAGTGTGTATTTGAACCTTCAAAATGGCAGCTTGTTCTGGTTTTGACGTCAACTTGCTTGGTGTCTAATCTCCCTCTCCCTGAGACAGTGTTGTAAGCCCATGATTATTAGACTAGCTGTGTGTGATGATCCAAACAACACTGTGTTGGAGAGGGGCCAGGTTGAAGCAGTTGATATCCAAGACATTTGTTTGGACAAAATTAATTTTGTTAATAAAGGCTGTCATTATTATTCTTTAAACAATATTAATAAAATAAATAAACTAATAATCATAAAAAATAATAATAAAATAAACAAAAATAATGGTGATGAAAAATTGTCTATTTAATGTTATAATGTTATGTAATATAACTATCAAAATCAGTTTTCTTCATTATTAATGTTAATTAAATAACAATTTTCACTGAATTAAAAAAATGAAATTGTATTGTAAATTTAAAAAAACGTTTGAAAAAAACATATTTTGTTTGTAATGGAATTGAATTTTTTAAAATCAGATTCTATTCATTATTCTCAAAAATGACAAAAATTATATTATTAAGAAATATTAAAGAGTCAGAATTGTGCAAAATTAAATTACTGGAGAAAGAACAGGTGGGTATTCACATGTTGTCAAGTGTTTATTCTCTCTCAGGTGTAAGTTCTTATTCACATGATGAGGATGGAATTTACTGGAAATAAATCTTGGTGCTGCAAAGTGCCGATAAGAGTATGACTTGCGCTGATGAGGAATGAAACTTAACTGTTGTGTTGTGTTATATATACCAAGATCTTCCAATTCTGACTCCTTTTTCCATTGTTCCTGCTTTTTTTTGAGCAATCCAAAGTTTGTGGGAGGACCTGCAGGAAAGAAAGACTTTATTATTTTGAAAATTTTTGAAAATTCTTTTGATTTTGTTAGTCCTAATGTTTTGCTCAGCTGTATATTTTACAGTAACTACTGCATGTTTGCAGCATTAACAACACTACTCTCTTTCTGATACACATGTGCCCTGCAGACTGTAATGAAGAAACTCTTTATCCATGTGTCCTCACATTTACCTTGCATGGGAAAATCTGATTTCTCTGGTGCCCAAACAAGACGTTGTCTTTCCCAGGTTCTTAGTGGTTTAATGTCAGATTCTGTGTGTTCACGTTTGTTAAATTGTTGGTCGTACCATGTAATTCTGTTGTTCTTATATGCATCTCCATGGTGGGAGAACAAAAACTGCTTTCCAAGCCCCTGAAAAATATTGATTGATATCATAAATTAATAATGTGGTCATCATAAAAAGTTCAAAAAGTTCATTTTTTTATTTTGGAGGTGACTTACATCAGTTTGTAACATTGCTTGTCTTCTAGTTTTAACATCAGGTAATTGTTTCCCATAATTTTTAAAGTCTGTTCTGTTTGTGCTATTGAAGTGGGATTTACCTCTTTCAAACTGCAATTAAAATTAAGTTAGCCAATAATTATTCATAACATTTTGATATGCTTGTCATATAAGGGAGTGTGGGACAGGAATCTGGGAGAGGGTCACCAAATATTTATTAGTAGCAAAAAGGGGTTGTCATTATTTTTGTTCTTGAAAAGAGAGATCAGAGGAAAAAAACACCATCATGTACAGGAGGGACTTGTGTCTTTTTAACTCTACTTTTGGTTAGGGTCACAAATTTTCTATTTAACACCCAAAGGCATGCAAAGGGATTCCTGTGACCCACCCCCTTCTAAAAAATTAATGCTCCCTAATTGAAAATGAGCTTCGTTTGATTTCACCATGCAGGGTGAAGAATGATTTTTTAAGACGATTAAACATTGGCATAAACACATTTGAATTCACATCACATACAGCTGAGATACAATCAAGTGACTTGTATATAAATGTAAGGTGTGAACTCTAAGACATGATCAAAATCGGATGTTCTCTTACTTTTCGTCTTTCTTCGTTCCAATTACCGATCAATACATCATTTTTGTATCGTTGCTCAATTCTCCATCCTTGAAGGCCCCACTTGATATCATCGTACTTTTCAACACTGAACATCTTAGAATAGTGGCAAGAAACAGATTCACAAGTGACCACTTATTCTATAATTCTCTCCTATTTACTGATATCGACAATGTTACATTCTGTTTCCATGGACGCTGGTTGCTATGCTCCTTAGTCTCTCTCCGAAAATAAGAACCGTGAAACCCTAGTACTAGTAAAACAACCACTGACCAGTAAAATCGCAGACCCAAATATGGCGGCGAAATTCGAGATTCGTAAAATGAAAACTTAGTGAAAATAAGCTTAAAATACTATTTCTGGTGTTGTTTTTTGATGAAGTCTTCCTTTCTTCCTACTGGATGTAATAGGTAATAATATGCTGCTTGGTAATTTACTTGGCGGAAAGGAGGCATCGAATTTGATAGTTCTTCAAGGTATTGTCAGAAGCTTGTAGAGAAAGATTTAAGCTTGTAGAGAAAGATTTAAGCTTGCATGCAAGATTTAAAGATTTCCATGTTTGATAACGTTACCTTTCTTTTTAGATACAATAGAAGTAAGTGCGCGACCTCTTCTCTTATCCTTTGCTAAATCTCTTCTTAACAGGTATGATAACAATTCATATTTTATTTTCATATTATAAATAACAATAAATTATAAAGCTACAAATATTAAATTTTATTGCCTGCAGAGTAGACCTTGTTTGTTTGGTCTGTTATGAGATTCCTCCTGATAAATTCCTTGAATCATTTGATGGTGTACTACAATCCAGGTGAGTACACTAATAGGCCCCACTTAATAATAATAATTATTAATAATAAGATAGAAGTATAATTGAGAGGCTGTATACTACTGTTCAAATCTTGTCTCTTAAGCTTTCATCGGACGCCGACATAATCAGAAGAGTGGATCTTGAATAATTTAGTGGATAGTTTAAATCGTTTAAATAGTCTCATGAAGGAAGTTACAACAATAGCGCAGTTAACAAAGGTATGTAAGGTGACAGAATATCAAAAGTGTTAAAATAAAAGACCTTTCAATTCACTGCATTTGTCACACAAGTTGATTTTAGGTTTTTTTGCTGCGAATGTGGGTGGCTTCTAGCAGTCTTAGATTGACCAGATGTTGTTCCTGTCCAGAATACAAACAGTGAATTTGATGGCTGGTCTGTTAAGAGAAACAGTTGCATGCTTATAAAAAGATGTGCTTGAATTAAGGTGCTCTTTTATTCTGTCGTGCAATGGTCTGATACAACTGCCTACAAGGAATACCTATACTTCAAAATACTCTACATTAATGACAAAGTTGACTCCAAAATACAACGATTATTCAAGAAAGAAGATCTTCCAGTCAGAATAACCCACAAAATGACAACACTTCGCCAAGCCCTCAAAGCCAAAATGGAAACACAACAATGCACCAGAAACAGATGTCCTATGGCCAATAGCAAACTGTCTCATCAAAAACACTGTTTATGAGATCACATGTGACCCAAAGACACCTACATTGACAGTTGTATCAGACCATTGCACAACAGAATAAAAGAAAATAAAACAATATTCATTCTATTGTGTTTTGCATCATTCTTGAAGAGATTGACTATATGATTATCTGATTGCTGGATATGCTATAATACTTCACTGATGTTTCAGACTTTAGTCCTTTGGCGGAGTAAAAGAAAAAGGACTAACAACCTATTTGATGTTTCAAATAGGCCATGTTTGAAATCTTAAAGTTCTTGTTTGATTTTGAGGCTTTCATCACACGGTGCACCATGTAGACACACAAATATGGCTAACAAGTACCATTACTTGTTATGAGTAAACTGAATTTACTATTCTTCATATTCCTTCCTAAATGCATTTTTATCATTATTTTGGGTAGAAAAATAGTGAGTTTCAAAACCAACAGCATTATTGTACAATTTCCAAAATTATATTCTTTTACTCTCTTCCTTTTAGGTGGTATTTCAATTGTTTTATTCCAAAAAGCCTCACTATCAGGCCAGGATGTTGATATATCAAAAGTGACCTATTACCTACAACCCATTCATCAATTCAGATTTGCATTATACACAGATGCAGCTCAAACTAGATTAATCATCTAGTTTTCTTTTGTATTCTATTATAGTAATCTGAATTAGTACATTGGTATGCTTATTTACATCTGTTCTGTAAGGGCTTTACAATATGCCTTGCTGTGGTAAAACTCATACAGATCAGCCACTTGTATATTATTGATAACTTATAATATCATTAATACATAATGATAGATTGGGCTAACTGTGTTTAGTGTATAATATATAGAGGATATTACATGGTCATGAGGAGATATGAATTTTATCTTCAAGTGTTGAAAAGATATTTTCAACATGAGAAGATAAAATTCCTATCTCCAAGCAGTCATGTAATGTTCTGTTTATTATATAAACAATATTGAAATACCAAGTTCAAAATTTTTTCAAACAATTCAACTCATCTCAATATAATTGACTTAAATGAGATCTTTTCAAGCATGGAAATATCATGTTATATTCATGTGCAAAGATATCAAGATTATGTGTGAAAGTTCATCTGGTATTTCATTGGTGTTTATATAATAATTATTTATATTCTTTTAATTATTATTAATTTTTGCTCTTTTTTAAGGGTTGAATGTGTTGATGCTTGTACTGATTACCTGAAATGGAATAAAAATGATGAAAGGTATTGCACAATGATGTAAAAAGCAAAAGTTTCCAGTATTACTGGATTATTCATGAGTGAATTGAGATGTCAAAGGGCAATAGCCATTCTTCTTCAATCTCTTTAAATGTTACAGCTCATAATCTTGATCTTTTATGCATTCTAATATGTTGCATGGCCTAATGATCCCACATTGCCTAATGCCCTCACTTGTATCTTATTGTTTTTCATGGGAACTTGCCATTCCTCTAGATACAAACAGTGACCCAAGCCACTGGACTCACAGTGGTGAAAGATGATGCATTACAAGTGTACGCCAACCATATGCCACCCAAAGCCATGATTAGAAACCATGCATAGATACTGGGTAATAGTTAATATATCTTTGTGTTACTAGGGATGAAAGGAACTATCTTGTCCATCATGATTCTGATATTGTAAGCACTGTAAGGAAGTTGATCAACAAAAGATGTTCATCAAAACAAAATGGTAAAATAATTACCCAGTTTTTCTCATCACCTTTGACATTAACAGAACTAAAATTTGGAAGACCTGTTCTAAATACCACTCATACAATGTTATATCACCTAAATAAATAATTAACAGCAAAATAATGAATATTTTATTTCAAGTCTGACTTGTAATATTTTTATTTCAGGTGAGCAGCTCAAGGTTGCCATAGCAATAGATTCTTTGAGCAAACTTATACTTAGATCTGTGTCAAATACATGTCAATTACTACACCAGTTACAACAAAGCAGAGCTGTACAAAATACATTAGGTAAGATATAATATAAAAATGTCGTTATCTGATGCCCATCTACTCTGGGCCTTAATGGCTCATAAGACCTTTATCAAGCTTTTCCACCTCTTCCAATTGGCTAAAACTGTATTCTCTTTGGTCCATGATTTCCATCTTACCTCATTCCTTTCATACAAAATACAAATTAAAAAAAGCATCCTATAACTGTAAGGTAATTTGAAAGGATTATTCATGATTGCACCTTACAGCCTGTATTGAATGGTTTGTTTGACTAGTGAACTGATTTACTGAAAGTGGCAAATGCTTGTTGGCAATTTATCATGTCTCAGAATCAATGTTTGGGATCCCTGTCACTTATAACATGATATTAACAGAAACTTATTAATAAAAAGTTCAGTTAATTATTTTATATTTAACTATAAATATAGACTTTCCATGAACCATATTACAATCCAAGGGAGGGAACTCCGATCAGAAAAGAACAGTGATGCTGGTCATACCTTTTAGGAGTCAAAATCAGCAATCTGGTATCTTTTAGGATTTAGGAAATTTCACCAGAGACAGAGCTGGTACCTTTTAGGGTGTCTCATATTTTATTGAACTACAGGAGACTGAGCTGGTGCCTTTTAGGGTCTCACATATTTTATTGAACTACAAGAGACTGAGCTGGTACTTTTTAGGGTGTCTCATATTTTATTGGACTACAAGAGACTCAGCTGGTACCTTTTAGCGTGTTTTATTAGTAGAAGAGATACCTGAGACACAAATTACAGCAACAACAACATTAACTTTTCAAGAAGGTGTTTGAAGATTGTGCCTTAAATACTATTAAACCTGCAAAAAATATTAAATTTGTCATTATTTAGCTGGTACCTTTTAGGGGTTAAAAACCCTGTAATGTCATGCCCACCAGGATAAACCTTGGCTGCCTATTAGGGGTCATTTTCAAAATTTCAGACTTGCATCCCTGCCACTCTGCATATAGGAGTCATCTCCCTGATCACAATTTGTACACAAAGTCAGTTTTTTATAATCTCTATCCATATAATAAGAGGGACATACAGCAGACATTTTGTTTGTATGACCTTGTTCAGATATTATTTTATCCCATTCTCTCTCAGCATACCAAGTGGAGCAGATTGTATGTCTTGTTCATTGTGATCTTCATGAAAACAACACACTTTATCCTTTAGAATCTTTAGCAACTTCTGTGTTACAGGTTTCACCTTTTAGCCATTTACAAAAAGGTTGGTGTTAATAATTTATTTAATAGCTATTTCTTTGAACATATAGTGTGAAAGGTGATATTTAGAGGATAGTCCTATCCAGAATATCTCCTAGGTAAAATTGGAATTTATGTGATTATTTGTGGAGGGGAAAAACCAGAGAACTTGGAGAAAACCCTTGAAGCAAGGGCCAGAGAGAACAAATGAACTCTACTTACATAAAACACAGAGCCTGGCTGACTCAACCTGGATTGCATTAGTGAGAGGTGAGCAAGCGCTCTCACTGCTGCTATAGGAACCTTGCTTGTTAATCACTTAACTCCACATTAAATAAAGGATATTGTATTGTATTGTATTGTATTAACAAATAGAAAATGTTCCTCTTGTTTACATAGCATTATATATAGTAATTACACATTAGGTGTTTGGAAGAAGTTGAGAGTTGTTGTGTAATTTAACCGAGATATAGGGAATGTTTTTACACTGTGCTTGAGACTAACCAAACTTACCTTAAACAAGAGGAAACATTTTCTATTTGTTTTATAAAATAGATTCATGAGATTAAAAACTCTGCTTGTATTTATCCTTGTAGCCAATCAGAGCATGCATAGCATCTTGTCTCGTTTATAAAAAGAATTGTTCCTTTCATGCAGGCTACCAAAATAACCATACCTAATTATAGCTACCTATTTCTTTTAGGGGAGAGTGGGTGACGTGCTTTGCCACATAATTTACACATAACATAACATAAATCCATTTTCCAGTCTTTAACTTAGTTTTATTATTTCTTTGTATATGTATATTAACCCACACGTTCTTTGCAATGTACATATTGTTATGTATATTAGTGCACAAGTTCTTTGCAATGTACATATTGTTATGTATATTAATGCACAAGTTCTTTGCAATGCACATATTGTTATGTATATTAATGCACAAGTTCTTT
>JANTNT010202941.1:0-11875 GCA_024752375.1 Entacmaea quadricolor
AAAACTTCGCACAAAGCCTCGACTTGAAACCATTGTTTGCAGGAACTGGAGTAGATCTTGGAAATGGCCTATTATGTTGGTAGAGTGTTCTGTCATTCTCTCTTGGTTCAAAAAGTTTTTCAGTTTTTCTCCCTAAGTAAAATAAATGAATTACAATATAATTACAAAATAAATTACAATTTGATCTCTGAATTCACACTGCATACATACATTTCTAATGAGCTAAGCTCTTATTTTAACATATTGTTTATTAGTTATATTGAGTGAATTCCATTTAACAAATAGAAAATATTCTCCATGTTTACATACCCTGATATATACACAAGGGACATTTGGGAGAAGTCAACAGCTGTTGCATAAAACCAAACATAGGTGAGGTTTTACACACAACTGGAGACTTCTCCCAAACTTTCCCAAGTGTTTATATTAGGCTATGTAAACATCGGGAACATTTTCTATTTGTTTTATAAAATATATAACAGCAGAAACTCTATCTGTGTTTGCAAAGCTTCATATCAACATGGTTGTTATCCAATCAGAGCGTGCATAGTATCTTGTCTATTTTATAAATAAATATCATCATAAAATGGCTTAGGGTCTCAAAGTTTTCTCAGTGCTTTGTGGATTGCTCGAAGGTTTTACTAGGTTTTTTCATGGTTCAAATTATTTGCAAATGACATTTACAATGAAGTAAAAAAAACATTTTAAAGCAAAAACAACAGCTGCACATGAAAAATGGAATTGGGCCTTTAATGATGTTATAATACAGGCAATTTGTGTAACTTGCCATGCAACAAGTTGCTGCAACTTCTAAGGCATTGCACACCGTGTTGGTGTACACGGCAAAAATTTGCAAAATGAATGAAAAACTGTTATAAAAATGCTCGTATTGAGACATTAATACTCGAAAATCCATGATATTAACTCTGTTTGAAAGAATATTTAATGTAGTTTCTCAACATATTGATCTTATCAATATCACTTTGTTAAAATAAAAGAACCAAGTAAATATTTAGAACGATGTCAGGGAAAAATGCTCTGAATCTGCTGTCTAAAATGTACAAAAATTTATCCTGCAAATCGTGCCTAATCATGCCTAGCATCATGCATTTTTGTGCTAAATTAACATCCTGCAAATCGCACAAATCGTGCCTTTTTGAATCCTGCAAATCATGCACTTTTTGCAGATTCATGCAAATCACACATATCTTGCAGATCACACACTTGGCTTTCACAGTGAATGTTTGATGTTTGGCACCTAAAACTTTGACGTTTCTTATGTAAACATTGTTCGTTTCGATCTGAAGTTAAAGTTTTTAAACTTTGAAAACCATCTATTTTGAAACTTAAAAGGAACGATCAAAATAATTCGCCATAATTTACAAATTGATTATTTTTCAAAACATTTTTCTAGGGATAGATGATTTGATTTTTTTTATCCTATTCTATCACTCTTTCTGTTTGGCGCCAAAGAACAATGCGAAATGTAAACTATTTGCCTCTACAAAATGCAAATTTAATTTCCCCAAACGTAAAAGTTCACACGCCAAAAGTCAAAGTTTAGACATCAAATGTAGACATACCGCCACAATTCGTGGCGGCTTTTCTTTCAAGTTTTTTTTTTTTGCTTTAGTGAAGTAGATACGTAGTTGTGCTTCAAATTTTAATTCCTGAACATTATTAACAGTCATAATATTATGACCTGTCCATTAAATTTCCCGCAATTTTTTAGCAAGTGCTAAATTGTGACTTAATTTGTAAAATGTGACCAACATAGATCTATAAGAGATTTTCTTGATTTTTGTGTGTCATTAAAGTGCACACAGCCCTGGTTTACGGCTTGTTTTTAAAGTGTCGGTGATCTGCCATTTTGAAATCTATGACCAAAGACCGGTCAGTTTGATTCGCTATGTATGTTCATAGGTAATAAAAATATTCCTTTTTGTCAAGAAAAATACCAAATGATTTCAATTGATGTCGAATTTCTGAAGTTTTTAAGATTAGAATCTGCATGCACAAAATGTCTCTCAACATCTCATACTATTTAAGCTTATTTAAGACTAGACAACGAAATGTAAGTAAATCGATCGTGTTTTTGTTCAAACAGTTGTAAATTGACCCATTTAAAAAAAAATTTAATCAAAAGAAATTGATATCAATAGCGTTGTACAATTTCATATTAATTTTTGTTTAGCAAATTTAAAATTAAATACATATGCTTACTGAATTTCACAGCATTGAAATTCAGTAAGCACTTTTGTATGCACCATTTGTGCGATTTGCAAAAAATGTGCGATGAAAAAAGCGCACGATTTGCACACAGAAAAATCCAGCAAAAGGCACGATTTGCATGATAGCAAAAAAGGCATGATGTGCATGATATGCACAATGGAAGGCATGAAAAGGCACGATAAAATCAACGACTTGGACGTAGAATTTTATTTTCTCTCACTAGATAAATGGTAATATATTCACAACTTTATTCATAAATGCCAATATAAATATATCACTTTAAAGAGAATTTTAAGTGCATTATGATGAGCAAACATTTTTAGAATATAGTATTCTGGATCTGAGAAAAATAGGAAAAACTCAATTACAATGCTTGTCAAAATCGGTCAAAAACGACACTTTCTTCCGAATCAAATTTATGCTTTTCTACTTTTATTTTAATTTAGAAACGATACACAAAATCTTTCTTGATATTTGGAATGCACTTCCTTTTGACTTTTGTTTTGAAAAATTACAACCTTGTCACTTGTTTCAGTGAAAAGAAATAACAACAAATGTAGCGTGAGAATTTTCATGTACACCAACACCATGCGCCAGGCCCTAACAAAGAAATTTGTTGCATGTAAAGTGGTGACCATGGTAACATTATGTGAAATTGCTCTGCAACTTGCCGTGCAACAAGTTGTTACATGACTGTTGCACATATTACCCACCTTTTGTCTTTTGATTAAAACTATTTTTAATTAATGTTTCAGGTGAATGGATGGTACCTGTAGCTAGTGGAAGTACTACCACAGGCACCTCAGCAGATTCTGAGACAGAAACAACAACAGAAGATGGCCCTACTGATGAGAACAAAGAGGAAGAAAAGGAAAAAGAGAAAGAAAGGGAAAAGGAAAAGGAAAAGGAGAAAGATACTAAGGGAGATCCAGAAATGGCACCAGTTTATCTGAAAACCCTGTTACCTGTTTTAGCTAGGAATTATTTGTCAACAATGATGCCTACAATCAGAAAGGCTACTCTTGCTTTGATCCGCAAGAAGATTCATTATGCCTCACAAGAATTACTGAGGGATCTTTCACAAATACCAAATAATGCTTCTGTAATAGTAGAGGTTCTTACAATGGTTCTAGATCATGAGGTATGGCTAACACTAGTTACCCATAACAGGGCTTTAAAAAATGGCTTGTCAATGGACAATGTCTGGTCAAATTAGAGACTTGACTGGTCAAAGTGTTGTCTTGCTGTTGATCATGTAGACAGATAGACAGACTTCATGTGTTATATGACTGGACACAAATAAGGTGTCCAAGTTAAGATTCAATCATCAGTCATCATGTCTGGGATCTGATCTGACTGTCTAATATTTTGAGCCCTCCAAGGCATAGAATAATGTCCAAAATATTAGTCTATAAAACGCAATTCTCATATCTATTTTACACATTGACACAGTTCAAGCCAATTAGCCATTCAAAAGTTGCAGAAGGGACTGGGTTGAGTGTAGAAATATTAATTTGCCGTATTGTCACCGTAGTTGACTGGTCATACATTTTTGAAAGGTCATATCGACAGGTCATCTGAAGGAAAACTTAGCAGAACAGATCTTTGACTTGACCATCCACAACTGTGCAATAGCCCACTTTCGATATCCTGGTTGAGTGATCACGAACAAATCAATTCAAAACGAGGCCCAGGGGAAACAAAGGGTAATCCTAATATATTCTTTTGTTTCCCCTGGGCCTCGTTTTGAATTGCTTTGTTCATGATCACTTGACCGGGATATCGAAAGTGGGCTGTTACTAGTCAAACGAGCATTTTTACTGGTCATCTTGAATGACGTATGACTGGCTGTTATTGCAAGCCTCCTCTAAAAATGTATTTTTATATCTTTGTGGTATTTAGGAAGATGATGATGGTCACCTTACAGCATTACAGATGATACAAGACATTTGTGAGAAATGTCCAGATGAGTTTATTAGTCACTTTGCAAGACTGGGTGTTATAAACCATGTATCTGAACTAGCAGGGCTTAATGAAGGCATACAAGAAGAGGAGGAAGAACAACAAAAATCAAAGCTTGATAAGGTGATTTAATACCCTAAGGCCTGTTTCAAACATGGAACATTACATTGAAAATCATTTATATTTAGAAGAAATCTAAATAGTTTCATTTAATATAGATTCCTTAGTTGTTGAACTCATGAAAATAGAACATTTCAATATTTCTTTTCCTACCATACTCATTAAAGAGCCTGGTTTACACTTGTGAGCATATAGCTTAACTAACACAGCAGTATATGCTTGTTGCTGCACTTCACTAATTTATGAGAAAAGACAAGCACTGCTAATGAGCAATACATTAAGATTGTATACATTGCTTATGCCAATAGTAGTTTGTACTAGGCTTGAAAGTAGTGTTTAGACAGTGTAGTTTGTATGAGAGAATCAGAGTTTGAGCCAGGTCCTGCCACTGCACCATTCCCACATTCAAAACATATTTTTCCCCTGTAAAATTATGATGAGGGTCAGATTGTCCCCATTCCTAAGAAAACAAATAACACAGCCAGAAATGTCTAAATTTTTATTTCAGCGCAAAATGTTTTGAGATTTTTGACTAATAGCAAAGAAAAACATTCCTTTTGATCAAAAAGGGTGTATTAATTTCCACACCTATTTAATCTGGCATTCAAACAGTACAGTTCTTGAAATATGTGTTTTTTTTTCTAATACAGTGCTTGGCCCCCTAAATCTTAATTTGTCCCTTTGTGTAATTGTCTGAGGGTCAATCTGTCCCTTATGGCTCAATTTCTGGCTCAATTCCTGAAGAATTTGTTACATATCTTTAATTTAATAACTGGTGGTTAACACACTGGTTTAAGATAAAAAGGTAAAGTCATTTCATTTCATTTAATGTCCATACTTCCTTCAGCTATAAGGAAGCTGAAAGTGCACACTTTACCCCCTCTCCAGCATTGCTCTGCTTAAAGGAAATTTAAAGCTTAAGCTAAACAGCTTTAAGTTGAAACAAGTTTCTAGGTTGATATGGATTAAACTATGGACCCCTTGCTTTGCAGGCAGTGCACTAACCAACCAAATCAACTTCAGAGAGATTCATGAATGTAATGAAAAGAAAATGGCAATAGGTTTAAAGATGGGAAATTGTCCATAAAATTTACCTGTTAATCGAAGAAATTTTTTCTTAAATTCCAGGAAGATGAGTCTGTCCAGGAAGATGCTAGTGAATTGGAACAGGGTAAGCCATACCACTGGAATGACTGGTGTGTTGTTCGTAGTAGAGACTGTTTGTACTTATGGAATGAGTCCTGTGCCATTGAGCTGTCAAATGGTAGTAATGGCTGGTTTAGATTTATTCTGGATGGCAAGTTGGCTACTATGTATTCTAGTGGTAGTCCTGAAGGAGGCTCTGATTCATCAGGTAAGTATCAGAACGGGTGGTCTATGCTACTGTGGTGTTGTCCTCTCACCAATAGGGCACTTTGCTGGAAGAGGTCCATGAATAGAGCCCCACATGCAAAGTATTGTGTGTGAGTTGAGTTTGTTTGTTCTTCTCTCTGATACTATGAGGACTTTTCTACAGGTGGTGTTGTCCTTTCACCAATGGAGCACTTTGCTGCAAGGGGTTCATGGATAGAGCCTGCATGCAAAGTGTTAAGTGTGAGTTGAGTTTGTTTGATGTGTTCTTCTCTCTGATGATACAAGGACTTTTCTCCAGGTGCTCTGGTTTTCAACCCTCTGTAAAAATCAACCTGTGAGTTTGAGTGTTGTGTGTTCTAAATATTGAATGTAATATTTATGTAGTGTGTGTGGAGCAAACCCAACAGAAGAGCTCCTTATGGGGAGTTGTGGTTGTAAAATGTATAAAATATAAGAACCCACAACCTCCTGCACATCAGACTGATGCTCAACCACACCAACTGGTGGCTGTAATAACTGAAATATAATATGAGATGTTGATGTGTAAACAGTATTTGATTGAATATTATTCTTATAGAAAGCAGAGGTGAGTTTCTGGAGAAACTACAGCGTGCTCGTGGTCAGGTCAAGCTGGGAACACCAAGCCAACCCATTCTTTCTTCACCAGGACCAGCAAGATTATCAATTGGTAACTGGTTCTTAAATTGCTCAAAAGATAAAGAAATATCAATCAATAACTCTGATGGGCAACAAGCCACAATTTTACGAGAGGATCTAGCAGGGTTTGTCTTTGAGTCTAATAGAGGAACAAAACACACTTTTAGTGCTGAAACATCTCTTGGACCAGAGTTTGTTGCAGGGTGGTCTGGTAAAAGAGGTAAAAGATTTGTATCCAAGGTTGAAGCACAGAAGCAGAAGGTTAAGAATTTAGCTGCAGAAATCCAAGATAAGTACTTGCAGAGTGCACATGCTACACCTAGAGAAGTTGTAACAAGGCTTCATGAGATAGTGGAACATTTAAATGCTGCTGCTCTTTCTCAAGAAAACAGAGTTGTGGTAAGTAAGAACATTCAGTAGCCTTTCCCTGAGTTTGTTAAATTTAATCCAATTAAAAAATGCACCTTCCCAAGAAATAACATTTCTATTTTATTTTATTTTTGATGATTTGCCTGAAGAACAGTGCTGTACAATAGGCCTTTTCCAACAACCAGTCACATAACACATCATGTTGGATGGCAAAAGTATGCAGCAGTTTGCAGAACAAAGTGACTTCAACCAGTCGTCCTTGATGCTCTGTTGTTTTTGATGTGTTGAGCGGCTTGTCATCCAGCAACACAGTTTTTGTACCATGGCCTACAGGACACAAGGGTCCCCTGCTAGACATAGTGCACCAGATCATATCCCCTAAAAATTTCTAATTCTCCCAACAATTAAATTTTTAAATTAAATTTCAGTTTAACAAAGCAAATAATGATACTATGTAAAATTGCTAAAATAGATAGTAATACCCCGTCCACACCAAAACATGTTTAGTTAACCTAGATTTTTCATTTTCATATAATGAGAAGAAACTAAATATAAAACAGTTCAAATAATTAAAATTTATTTCATGTGAGATGAAGAACAATTTCTTTTTTCAATTTTGCTCCAATGGCAATACATTGTTTAGGAGAAAATTTTCAAACCTTTTTAAGTTAAACCAGATGAAAACATATTTAAGTCCCAGTGTTAATTTGATATAAGATTGTGTATGGTTTGAAAAGAGGTTTGTATGGACAACCATACCTTTCTCTCATGTTTTTTTCAGCATTTGAAAGTTCACTGCAAAAATACTGGGACTGAAAAACTCTTAATTTTGATCTGCAGTTTCTGATGAATGACCAAAATATCTTTAATTGAATTTTTTTTTGAACTAGTAAATTACTTCCTTTCTTAAAAAAGCCAATTAGATTATTATGATAATTTTCACCTTTAGTCAGTGCAAATTAAAAAAATAATAAAAACATACAATGAGTTGTAGCTGTATCTGGTTGTAATTTAATGATTTCTTTTAATGTAGGGTAAAAGTGGTGAAGAGAAATGGAAAGACTTGATGTGTAGTTCTCTACAGGAACTCCTGCAAGTGTTCAAAGAAGACAACACTGTTTCTTCCTATGAGCTTCAAACCACTGGTCTTGTAAATGCTTTACTTAACTGCTTGAATGTGGTCAGTACATGGTTCTTATTTGTTACACACAGAAGATCCAGGTTTTTTCAAATTTTCTCCAGTTGAATTTCTAGGGGAACACAATGTACACATGGGCACATGTAAGGGGTTTATATTAAAAGCTGCTGAGGGCACAGTTACTCCCCTTAAGGGGGGTGTACACTCCCAACTCTAGCCACAGCTTGAAATTCCTAGATTTTTCATGTGCTGTACTGCCTAGATTTTAAGTACTGTACTGAAAGAGATTAAATTCATTTCAAAATAATAAGAATGCACTTGTGCAACTGGCATATGACATTAGTCTGGGCATGGCAGAAGAGGGGGGGGCATTGAATAAAACATTAAATGGCCTGCCTTGCAGACTCCATTTTCTTTGGCTCATGCCCCCAGTGGTTTTTCGCTTCTGCTGCCCCTGGAGTCTGCTTTATTTTCAACTACAGTGGTGAATATGATGTAGGCTGTGGGGTGTCTCACTTATATATGTGCTGTTTCCCCCCTGAAATAAATTTATAATAGTTGAAAAAGTTCATTTGAAAAATGTTCTTTATTTATTATTATCCAGACTGATCAAACACAAGGTGACAAGGCAAACCTTATCAGAGAAAGAGCACAAGTGTTTAAACAAGCATTTGGTGAAACAGAAGAACACCTCAACAAAGAAAGGTGCACAACTTCAAGCTAATTTTTAATGAGTATAAAAAACTGCATGTCTATAACTCAATAATGTGATGTTACAGTTTGGCTACTATAACTGGGAGCACCTAGACAACGAGAGCCAATCAAAATTTAGGGTGAAAACAATGCATTGCAATTTTAAAGAATTCTGGCCAATCAGGAACAAGTTAGAAAGGCAAGATGATTGGCTCAAGTTTTCATTCTAAATATTGATTGGTTCTCATTGTCTAAGTGGCCCCGTTACAGTAGTCACTGTGTAATATTCTGACCTCTAGACACTTGTATTACAACCAGTAGACCAACCTGTTAGATATTTCATTATAATAATTTAATAATTTGTGAAGTAAAATATTCTAAGCTAGTTTCAGTTCCTTTTCTGCCCACATAGGCTGTGTTAGATTTCAATTCTTACTAATCAATCCATTTAAATTTCTTTCATGTTTTCATTTTCACATTCCATTCAGTTTTCAATTTTCTTTCAGCAATTTAGTTTCTCTTTGATATTTCTCATTCACGTTTTCTATTGTGTTGTTGTTTTATTTGTTGTGTGTTAGACATTACACCTGCTGCTATTTTCTTCTTTCAGTAATCTTAGGTTTCCTTTCATATCCAAATTCAAATTTTCCTTTGTGTTGCTGTTGTCTATTTCTAGTGTGGTGGACATAACACCTGCAGCTATCCTAGTTAAGAAGCTAGTAGCTGTGCTCGAGTCAGCAGAGAAACTTCCGGTTTATACCTATGACTGCCCTGGTTCTGGATTACAGGTATGCCAATCAGTCAAACAGTCTATTCTTTGTTTGTTCCTTTGTTCATTCAATCGATCCATCGATCGATCATTCATTCATTCATTCATTCATTCATTCATTCATTTATTTTAATCAATCAATTAATCAATAGTCATTTAGTTGTTTTAATGAGTCCTGGTCTTTGATCAAATTTGAGTTTAAACATGTAGACTTAACAGTCATTTGTTGCTTTGGCTCAAATTGGATTCAGTTGTGTTATTTTTACAAAATTATGACTCATACTTTTTCTAGGTGTTAACTAAACGACTGAGGTTCCAGCTGGAAAGAGCCCCAGGTGAATCATCACTGATAGACAGAAGTGGAAGGACCTTAAAAATGGAACCATTGACAACTGTTGGTGCTTTAGAGCGATATCTTCTGAAAATGGTACGTTAATGTTAATAACTCACTTCGGATGGATCACAACCATTCTTAATCCTGTGACCAACGAGAAGCAGTTTTTCACACACAGTGATCTTTATATTTTGAACATCATTAGTAAATGTTTTAGTAAGAGCAGTCTCGATTTATCTATTTTTATACACACTTCAAGGCCATAATTGGAGTTAATAAAAGTTTTTTTACTATGTGCGACTGAAGCAAAATTGAGTGGGAAACCTATGGTACCATGACTCTTAAATGGCTTCCACTCTAAACCAATCAGAAAGGGAGAATACAGATACCGTCCAATCACAGTGCTTGAATACGGAAGCCATTTAAGAGTAGAGGTACCGTACATTTCCCACTCATTTGAAAACTGATCTAATGAGAGCATTCAGTCCATCTAAAAACACTAAGTCCATAGGGATCCGGCCTTGTTCATTAACTAACCCAACAATTCAGCTGTACGTCCATTTTGTTATCATGCCTTTGGTGATCTTGTCATAAGCAAAAATTTGTTCTATAAATTTTTTTTTGAATTTTGCCTCAGCCAATCAGAGTATTCATTATATTGCACCTATGTTATGGGAGGTTTTACGCATGACATAGTGGCCGTCAAAATTTGCAAAATCTTTCGAATTTTTCAAAATCTGTTGGTTTTGCTTCAATCAAATAGATGAGATTTGTGTATTTACAGATGACTTACAATTTTACAGTCCACGGTACTCTTTGTTCACTTGATTCAAAAAGCCTTTTGTTACATTGTGTTCAAAAGTACCTAATGTTGAATTTCACATATTTATTGATTTAGAAGGGTTTTATATATTTTGAAGCGATAGGATTTTGAGAATTTGATCAGTTATTAGCTTATCTGCTTCAAACAAGATTTTTTGCTTTTTTTTTTTGTTCACAAGTTATTTTGAAATGTTTGATCGAGTTCACAGTATGACGTCACGATTCAAGACAGATCTGGAAAACAATAACGACCGTGAACCATAAATTTATTGAAATTTAGAAAGCGTATAGAATCTTTATCGATCTAAAAATTGTGTTTTTGATCAAAAGAAATTGACAGTTTGATGACCAGTCGCCAGACTATGAGTTCAAAAAAAGATTCCATAAAACTTCTCTCTACCATTTTCATTTTCTTTGTTCACAAGATGTAAATATTAATTCCTTTTTTCGTTTTATCATTCATTAGGTTGCTAAGCAATGGTATGACTACGAACGCTCTACTTTCAACTTTATTCGTCGTATAAAGGCGGGACAGAAGATGACTTTGACCCAGACAGGGGATTTTGATGAGAATGGTATCATATATTGGATTGGAACAAATGGACGATCAGTTCCTGACTGGACAAACCCTGCCTCTGTTGGTCTGGTGGTTGTGAGTTCTTCTGAAGGCAAAACCTTACCGTATGGTAAACTTGAAGATATTCTGAGTAGAGAAACAGCAGCACTGAACTGCCATACAAATGATGACAAGTATGTCTGTCTGTCTGTCTGTCTGTCTGTCTGTCTGTCTGTCTGTCTGTCTGTCTTAATCGTTGTATCGTCTGCGTGTATTTCTTTTTGTCTGTTGGTTTTTTTGTCTTGTATCTGCATGTTGTCTTGTTTGTCTTTTAAAATAATCATTTTTTGGCTGTTAAAACTAGAAATTCATGGTTTTCTGTTGACCTTGGTCTGTGGGTTCGACCGTCTTGTTACACTCTTCGCCATGCAAGGGGTTATGGCAGGTGAGTCCATTGCATACATCCATCTGATAATGAATGCTTCTTATAATGTACGCTGATTATTTCATGGATCAGGAAAGTGTAACATACAGGATTTTCAAGCAGTTTACGTTTGAGTGGGAAAGGTACGGTACCCTGACTCTTAAATGGCTTCCGCTCTGAACCAATCAGATATGAGAAACAGAAACGGAACCAGTAAAGAGTCACGATGCTCTACGTTTCTACTCGTTCAAAAACTGATTTATTTACAAGTAGTTTGTAAAGTTTAACATTATCTCACACATAGAACGAGATTTTTCACCGATGATTCTGGTAAAGAAAGCAGAGAAGAGCTATCTTCTAGCTTTGAAAAACGAACAGCTTTCACTGAAAGAAAAGCCATTCAAGTGTTGTTTAATTTTTTCAGGGATCTTATTGGCCGAACTGCT